>JAUYWV010160256.1:0-18377 GCA_032274565.1 Nematoplana nigrocapitula
GATGTTTTTGCTGCGATGCTAAATAAATCAATATGCCGCAGATAAGAAATTTGAATTCTGCAGTTGGCGATATGCTTTAGATAAGGAATTTGAATTCTGCAGTTGGCGATATGCTGCATATAAGCGATTTCTGTGATGCTAAATCAATATGTGGCCAGACATACTTACTAATTACTTGTCTAATTATAGATAGGATTATATATATACTAACGTTATACGGGTAATTAAAAATATGTATTTAATATGCGAAAAAGGCTGCATTTCCTATTTATTGGGGGGAAAATGGAACTGAGCTCTGAAAGCGCTGTAACATAAAATGAAAGTGAATGTTGGACGATATCATCACAGATAGAAAGCCGGCTTGAAGCCATTGAAATTTGTCTTTTTGCGAAGAATGCTCAGAATATCCTGGGTAGACCACATTTTAATTGAAGTCCTAAAGTGAGCTGGAGAAGAAAGAAAGTTGATCAAACGAAAAAAGCTCTAATTCCTGGGCCATGTTTTGAGGAAAATGGGACTAGAAGAAATTATAACAACAGGCATGATTGATGGAAAAAAGAAGAGGACAACTTCGTATTAGAAAATAGATGCAGGTGCAAGTACCAGAGGAACAGAAGGAAAGCTTGCCAGTACGCATCATTGGACTGATCGACCCTTGTTTTTTATTATTTTGTAAAATGATTCTATTATCGATACACTTGTGGCTTCATTATTTATTTTTCGTGCAGAACTCGCGGTGAAACCTGCTGCCTCTCAAATAACCTTCTGGAGTTCCGGATTTAGCGACGTAAACCTGACAGACAAAATGCAAATTTCTGTCCCTGGAGCATCAAGTCCTGCCGTTCCGGTGTTAAATCGTGAATTGGACGAAGCGCCGACTGAAAGTCAACAGCTAGAAAAATCTGTCGAATTAGAGGCTGAGCTACCAGCTGCGAAGAATTTAAACATGAGTGAACAAGATGCGCGTTTTACTTCGGATAGGCAGCCTAACAATGCAACAGCAGATGATATTGGGGCTGAATCTGCCGGATCTTTCATTTTCGATCAGATAACCTTTTCGGCGAATAAACCGCGGGTGTCATCAGCTCCACCAGATCAGAATGCTTGCAATGGTAACATATCGTCGTCGACCGATTGTCACATGATCTCAGCTGATGCAGATCGGATCAGCTCGTTATCGATCGAGAGTGCCCCGAACAGTTGGGGAAAAAGGCTGTCCAGGCTAAAGCCGAGTGTCGGAAAACGTTTGAAAAATGACAAAGAATCATCAGGGGCGAATGGTTATACCGAAGGTCTTACTCCAGCGTTCTTTTCGATGAGCGAGGTTCAGGTGCTCAGTGCTGTAGAGCAGAACAGTTCGGCTTTGAAAAATGTGCAGATCGTAGCGGAGAGCAATTGTTCGGCCGGCATCTCTCACACTCAACCCACTGGAAAACAACTTCTCAGGGCTGTCTTTTCGGTAAGATTGTAATTTTATTTTTTCTCGCGTCTCTATAAAATGGTCTGAATGTAGGTATATACTGTACGTCACACTAGTGCTCAAAGTCGATTTTCTCATAAATTTAAGACAGGTTTTATGTTTAGAATGACGTGTGCTAGTGGATAAGTCGTCTACCTCCTATGTAGAAGATTGGGGTTTTAAGACCCGCTGTGAGTTGGACAGCAATTTGTTATCTTGTTTCTTTCAACTGATTATACAAAATTTTAAAATTAATGCGGAAATATTTTTCGTTTACATAATTACTGTAGTATATTTATTTTCTTTAGATGTTTTTGTTCTTTAGCTCTCAATTCTGTTGTTTCCACACTGCTCATAGTAGCATAGCATGTGGAAATACCGAAATATTTAATTGACGCCCAATTCCTGAAGATCGTTTAATTTATTTTTGTAAGAGGTGTTTGTTTTTTCAGGAATTTGAGATTGGTTTTAGCTCGAACATAATTAAATGAAGCAGGAATAATTGAAACACCCTCGCATCTTTATAAGAAGGTCGTAACAGATTGTATTTTGGCGCACCGTGTTGCCTGAAGACGGTCATCCGGACACAGTAAGATGAGTCGCGGACGTATTATTTGCTATATGATTTGTTGTAAGACAATATAGTCAGACAATCTGCATTTATTCAATCATAATCATGTTAATGAAGCAGATGTGAAGAGAGACTATCACTGTAATTCGATAACCCGTTCTTATATATGTCTCATGAAATGTGCAGTTCCGCCCATAGTGGTCGCACTAGTTTTAGACAGGTCTTATTCATCTGGGCCTGATCTACAAAATTTAGCTGTTTTTCTGAAAAATAGACGCGAATTGTGAACAAATACACGCGAATGTTAAATAAATAATTTACGAATTTTACAAAACGAAACACGATTTTTTATTCTACAATGATTTGAATACATTACGCGATGAGCTAAAAAAAATTACCACCAGTCTAATTTTAACACTATTACTGTTGTAAATAATAACTTGTGCACACATCTAAATAAATGCACATATAACCTATTTTTCACATACATTGGAGAAAAAAAGGGCAGATATGTCTTGCTTGAGGCTCGTGACGAAAAAGCGTTATACGTTATTATTTTAGTTTCAGCATTAATTTTCTTCCAGCTGGCTGTGGAGTTTGAAATCTAATGCTGTATGTGCAAGATACTTTTTAAAATTTCCTCACCTGCGAGGATCTGTCTTAATAATTACTATTGTTCAACCTGTCTCAACAGATCTCTTTTGCCTTTCTTTTTTCATGATACAATCCTAATTAATCATCGTGATTTATCTGCTGAGGAATCAAGTGTGGTGTATATTTAAATATGTGGATAGTAGACAAAGATACAGTAGCCAACTACTGCCAACGAAACAGTAGATGGGTGTCGTGTGGCAAAGGGGCAGGTGTGAGGAGAAGGTATAAAATTTAACAAAAGCCATGCAGAATTTAACTTTCATTATGTCGAAGAAACGAAATGCGCTTTTCAACAGTCAATGGGTTGCGAAAGTTGTAGGAGATTGATTTGCCAAGGTGACCTGCCTCGATCATATACACAATGGAAATGGTGCGCGTAAGCAGTCAAGTGTTTGTTTATCAGGAATAACGAGCGTGCGACAGCACATGGCGACTAAGAAACATCAAATATGTAGACATTGTGTGTAGAATCATTTTATCTTTCAACAATTATGCCGAATCACGACCAATTCAGTCATATTGTTCACTTTTTCCCCTGCTGTAACTGAGAAAGCAGACCATTCTCTAACTGAAGTGCAGACAATGCAAGCGGAGATTCATTGAGTGATTGGTTAAAAGTGATCTTTTTAAAGTGGAATAAGTGGGGAGAAATTCTTCGGAACCATTGACAATGTTTTTCGAATTATTTTATTATGTTCACTTTTATATTTGTCATTATTATCCATTAATGTACTTATAAATCTCTATGATGTTATTATTATTTATTTTGGCTGTACCAGCAATGTTTCAGCAAAGGTCTTCTATACGCGAATATGTGTGATATATATATTTTTAAACGCGGCTTCTTTAGAATTAAGGTTTGACTGAATGAAGTATATGCAGTGGTGCCACATGCTGCGATACTTCGATATTTTTACTCACCACTGCGATATGCGATATTATCAGCAGTCACTGCGATTCTTTAATAAAATTGTATCAAAACATATAATTTCAACTAGTTAAAAACATATTAGACGTTACTCAAGATAAATTATTAATATACACTTAGTAGATGCTTTCAAACACACAATTTCTTTTGTGGCCGAGAGATGTCAAAATTATAAGCGCAGTGTTTTATACAGAAACGAGGTGTTTTATGTAAAAGCATGGTGTTTTGTGTAGAAAACGCGATGTTTTATGTAAAAACGTGGTGTTTTGTGTAGAAACGCGATGTTTTATGCAGAAACGCGGTGTTTTATGCAAAACATACATAATCGTTTATATGTAAAGTATATTTAAAAACGGTTTTATTTGACTATAAATGTCGCCTTTAATATGATACAGTATTAAGTTACACAATAACTGATCTTATTATTAACGAATAATTTTATTTAGTAATACCTATACATATAGTTATGCCACATTTTGTGTAAAATTGTTACAGTATAAAATGCTTTATTAATCTGCGATATTAAGGAAATGATCAGCTGTGGCAGCTAGGAATGTCGAGTTTAATACACGGAAGTCATTCATATGTTATACTTGGCGACTTATTATCGCCGTCAGTTGAATTAGCTTACTGACTCTTTGGTGAGACGAACATGATGACATCTAAAAGAAATGATTTCCCTTGTGAAATGAGAGCAAATAGAAAGCGCGTAGTGAATCGCAGGTGTTATATAAGAAAGAATATTTCCAATTGCGATACAATCATATTTTAGACAAATTGTTTTAGAAAAATAAAAAAAATGTAATTATTCTTATAATATAAATAAAGCTTACCAGCAAGTGGTCCATGTATAACAAAGGTACATCACAGAGGTACGAATGTTTGTATAAAGTTGCTTAAAAATTCCATAATTACTCGTATACCATCGTTTTGAAAGCCATTTTCATTATTATAGTATTTCTTCTGCTGAAACAGTTTTGTTAGACCACTAAAAACGTTCATTGGCAAAAAATTTATGTTTTCCTACTTTACACCGATGGTCGTTCTGTTGAGATGACATGAAAATTTAATTGAACGTAATTCTACCCTCAAAAATTAAGAGTTAAAGCTTTGTTTTTTGCAGCGAAAATCAAGTAAGGGCATATGCTAACTGGGATGTATACGTTTTCTTGCAATTTCAAATAATTTGAAACAAATGAGCTAATTTGCCTTAATGTGTAATCCGTATATTCTGGTGTTATAATTTGTGCAGTCATATTGTATGTCGTTGATTTTGTTATTGTTAATTGAAGAATGTTTTCCAGATGTATTTACTATTTGTTTTTGTATTTTTCATGCAGATGTTTTCCAGAGCCATGTCCAACGATTAAAACCACAAACATCAGTTGAATTGCCCGGCATAATTTCACTTTAAGATGATGTGTAACGGTTTTGGACTCTTTTGAATAGTGCCTTAACCATTTCATATTCTATGATTATGCCTTAGAAAAGTCACTGTGGCAGTCATTGCTTTGTATATTGTTACAAAAGTATGACATGTCCATTGTCTGTCCATAACAGAAGTTTCTGTTCAGACACGTATTTTATTTTTTCTTTACCTAACTAGTATTGTTTTTGCATTTTAAATGATATTAAATGATTTTAAATGTTATTAAGCATTTATAAATACTAGACCAGTGACAGCGTAATTAATACCTAACCGGAATTTTCTTTGTAATATTTTGTATAAAAATAAATGTTTTTTACCTATAGACAGAAATCGTCGTCAAATAAGTGTATGTTGGCTTGCAATTTTGACTGTATTAATGAGAATGCTTTTCAGGATTCAGTGAAACGAATATCATTGCATATTTGGTTGCTATTTTATCTCAAAATATAATTTCTGAAATAGACTGGTTATACAAAATCAGTTAAGGATCAAAGAGAAGTGCTCGTTATAGGGAGAAGTACGTCCATAAATTGCGGACCATATACTGGCGCTAATAACTTGATAGGGCACACTTTATGCCAATCACAGGTTGGCAGAAATAACCTTTTTTATTCAGATAACAAAATTTTTACTTTTAAACAGCAGTAAAGTTCGCTTAAATCGAAAAGCCGCTTATGTCAAAGCAAAACGTAGGTCCCGATTTTTTATATTTTTTGCATTTCGGTTTCTAAATTTACTTGTAAATCGAATTGCGATTATCTCTAACAAAAATCCAGGTCCAATTAAGTCCCAAATATAAAAAACAACAATTCAGATCCATACGTTGACTTATAATAGTTTATTAAAACTGACAGGTAATTAATAAGCGAAAATTTACATCTACAAAACAGTTTACCAGATTACCACTGAGTACATTTTTTCTTTAAAAAGTAACTACAATGAGGAGGAATATCGGTATAGTATACTTGTTATGCCATTTACATATACCTAGAGATTAGTCCACTTGGTAAAATAGGACTGCGTCATTTCATAAGTCGAATGTTGCCTAAATCGAAGTATTATTGCTCGTCCTGACTAATTCGACTTACACAAATTTACTGTACGTAATAGTACAGTATTATTATACAAAAGTTTAAATCAGCCAATCAAATTTACGAAACCTCTAATTTCTGTGTAGCATGCTTGTCCAATACAGTTAATATAGCTGCTAATATACGTTCCGACATATACCCGGTGATAAATTCAATCAAGGGGCCCTTAACTAACGCTAAAGGGGGAGTTCCGCAGGTTTTGAGAACGGTCCCTTAAGGGCAACCTCTTAAACCGCAAAAAAATTAGGCTACTTATATTTCGTTATTCTGACTTAGTATTTAGGAATTTGTCTATCCCCTATCGCTATTATCGTTACATTACCGTATAGTGAACAACCTTTCTATATTATTATATTACGATAACAATTATTTGTCTCAATGTTTTTTAATTTACGTATCTATGTATTACTTAAAAAGTATAAATATTTTTCTGACTGGGATCAACATGTGTCACCGTAACATTAATTTTTCCCCTCTAGATTATTTGTTCACACTGGCACTATAAACCAGTTGCTTAAAGCGATGATAAAAATTAGAAAAATAGGATCCATTTAGTATATATTTAGCAATTTTTACAAAAGATAAGTAGATATGGAGCTTTACGAAATCGAACTGAAATTTTATATATCCTTGTAAAAGAGAATATAAGGCAGTAATATTTTCATGGACATCTACTCAGCAGAACATGAAACAAAACCATTAACTTACCCTTCACACAGTCTTCTAAAGATTTGTGGAATTTTGCCTTTCCGTGTGTCCCGGTTCGATTTATCTTGAGCTGTAATTCTTGTGAAAGCAGTTTGTTCAGGACGCGGGTAATGTGTTCGCGTGCGTTACTGCCACCTTCCATCTTCATCCAGGACAGCTGATAGGAGAGGAAGTAAATGAGTATGTTACAGATCGTGTATTCAGGACAATGAATACTTTGTAATAGCGAGGTTAAAAGGGGACAAAGTAAGTACTCAAAAATAATCACAAAATAGCCATCTATTCACAAAGATATAAGGATAAACATTTCTGAATTTAGGTATATAGAAGATTGACTCACCGTGTTTTTGGGGTGGTTCTCGACATCCTCGTAATCATCGAGGCCGAAAAAGATGGGGAAAGATGATGGACACGCAGCAGTGTCATTCGTCGAGACACCAACCGTTAACGAAGCCTTTACCTGCCTAATTTCCTTCTCCAGTTGTGAAATGCGAGCATTCTGCTGACATTGCTGCTTCGATAGGGCAGCGATGAAGAACAAGATGGCTGAAATACATGCAAACCAATAATTCATTATTTACAATCAATTTTTTTACCAAACTATTTTATCTATTCTTCGTTGAGACTGATTGGGAAAGTATATTCAAGACTGTCCTGAATATTTTCGTACTCACTATATTCAATTCATAGTTGAAACTTTTCATTAGGCAGCGCTTCCAGAGCACATTTCCATTTTTTCGCGCAGGCTCCCAATATATAGGAAATGCAGCCTTTTTCGCATATTAAATATATATTTTTATAGTAATAGAGGATACAGTATAATAATATATAATGCTACATAGATATAAAAGGTATCAGATATAATAAACAGTGAGCAAGTCAGCTAGACCTTTAATATAAATAATTTTCAGTAACTAGATTAATAAATAAATATGAGTAGAAATCTATTTTTATATTATTGAGATAATTTTTGGTTGGTGAAGTTCTAAAATAATAATAGCATCTTTTTTTCTTAGTTTCTATGTCTATCCTTTGGTGAGCACTTTTTCATGTAATCTATCATTAGATGTGAAAATTGTACTTAGTCTTAGATATTTATAGTTTTTCATTTGATTTATTTTTTGTCTTTAACTTTTAATCTTATACCATATTCATCTTATTCCTAATATTTCTTAATTATGAGATACCGTATAAGCCAACCCCCCTACTTTCGCATTTTAAATTTTACCAAATTGGTAAACTCACGTATAAGCCAACCCCCTTACTCTTACTTATGCAACATATAATTGGATAACTATAATTGATTGATATTAAATAGCAAATATCAATTGATTTAGTATCTTTTTTTTAATAAAATTATTTACACTATTTGTTAATTGAATTTTAGTCACATTAATAGTTATTATGCATCATATTGATTTTTTCTCTTCCTATGTTATTCACCCTTTCTATCTGAGTAGATAGCAGTCTAGATAGCTGTTTCCTAAAAATTTATTAAAATTATCAATTCATCAATTATTAATGGCTGTAAGTTATTACTAATATTTTGTTATTAAAAATTACTATACTTTTTCGAGATTTTATCCATACTATTCATTCAGTGTTATTAATTTATCTATTGTGTGATATTTCATAATTATTTATACTCCAAATTTCAAAATTAATTATTGTCTCCAATTTTTATAACTTATTGAAGTTTCTATTATTTTCCAGGAAAGTGGTCAAATACTGCCCTGAAAAAATGACAGCATAATCTTAAAGTGGTAAAATCTTTCTTTTTAAGGTGAGGCTAAAAAACAGAAGTCTTGGACTAAAATGTACATGAAAAAAAATATGTTATTGGAGACTTCTTTTATTAGACTAGAATTTTGAAAAATAATAATTAATGTAAATAAGATAGTCTTTTGTGAGAAATGCCTATTAGTATTATTATCTGACTAGAAATTTAATTACCTTTGTATTATTATGAATATATTTATTTTAATATAATAATTTGACTAATTTGAAATTTAATAGGCTATTTTAATATTATTTAAACTTAAACTGTTAAAGGAAGGTCTGAAACTATAATATTAATATTGTCAAATCTATTAGTATTACTTGACATAGTTTTTGGTTCTTTTCATGATTTACCACTCAATTTTTTTACTTAAATTATTTGTAAGTTTCGACAAATAAATTTATATTTTTAATATAATAATAATTTAATATAGAATTTTATTAAGACTGAATTTTTTCATATGGCAAAGTTTTGGAGATAACCTAATTCAAAAATATGTTGCAGCACAAAAGGAACATATATTCTTACCAATAACTGTAAATATATATAATAATACTATTTTGAAATAAATATTTTTGGAATGTCAAACTATTCTTATTTTCATTACGCAATTTATAAATTTCATTCAAATGACAAATGAAATATTTGACAAAATTTATAAAAAAAATAAAGTGTGGTAAATAACGAAAAAGAACACAGCTTTCTAATAGATTATAAATATATCAAATCAATGATAGTCATAGAACTTAAAGAAATGGTTAACTAATTGAATCTATGACTATTTTTACCATGGGCATGGCATACCAATCAATGAATAAATCTATTTTCTATTATTATCACTTAGATTAATTTCATGTCATGATAATAGTCTACAAAATGATTTGCAAAACAATTAAATACTTCGCCTATACAAACCTTGATCTCGGAAAAGTCAGATATATATCACGTAGTTGAGCTTAGAAATGAAAATTATTACACAGGTGAAAAAAATAGTAACTGCTTACACTTTTCTTTTATACGCGTTTACACTTATGTCACGCTTTTATTATAAAGTTAGAGTAGACAAACAGTTTTAATCTGGTTAGTTATGACATGCGGTAACAAAATTTCGTTTTAAATTCCTTTACAGTTCTTCCTTATAATAAGTTTTAAACTGAAGTGAATGATTGATTATACAATTATTAAATCCATTCATTGACAGTTTATTTAGCAGTAATAAAATATATTAAGAATTTTTCAAATAAAATTTCAGGAGGTTTGAAGCCACTGGTCTAGCAGTTATCAGTCTGTCTCTGGTATAAATCTTTTTGCTAGTGTTCGAGTATAATTAAACTGTCAGTATCATCCTAAACCATGCGCAGAGTTTAACGAACATGATTCAAAAGATCAGAGGCTACTCATCACTCCCAGGAAGAATGGGATACATTTTTTTAGGAATAACCAGACCTGCAATAATTGGAAGGGTTGTACGTCAGCGATGCATCTTTATAACACAAGCAATGCTGAACATCTACGCAGATAAAATGATGAAAGAAAGTATGATAAACACCAAGAGTCTTGAAGTTGGAGGCCAGTTGTTACAATAAGCAGATAACCGCTCCTATACTGTTATGCACCCAAACAGGCGAACTAATTTCGTCATTGGCAGGCTGAGACGCAGCTTAGAAGCATACATTCTCACCTGATGGCTGCGTATCGGTCTCGTTTGAACCCATGGGTGCCCCACAGTTCCCACCAGTTGGGCTTCAAACTCAAGAGTTCCAATTGATCAATAAGCAATTGTATAAAGAGGTCTCAATGTTGTACATGAATGGGCGACCGAATAAAAAATGAAGATATCAGCAGGAAAATTAGAACTGATATTGTTCTCCAACTTGTCCGGGGATAAGTCTAAAAAACCGATACTCAGGATGAGTCACAGCACAGTGAACTACAAAGAAGAAGTACAGCCTCCTGCTTGGAGTCAATTTAGATGTGTCAGTCACGTTCAACGCGTATCTCGAAAAGATAAGAAGCGAAACAAGAAGGCTCGCACAGATTAGGATACTACCATCCAGCTCCTGTATAGTGAGGCAATAGACCAGTACGTAGCGTGTACCTAGGCTACGAAATATCGGTCATCGAGTTTGCTGCAGAAAGTTGGTCCAGCACCATGACCAATAGCAAGATAAAACGTTTAGAAGTGCCTATCCGAATCATGCATCTCTATCCATTACGGACTGTGTAAAATCCATGGAAATAGAATCCTTACACCTTGAAGCAGACCTCGTACCACTTCGGAAGAGGTTTGACATCATAGCCGCTAAGAAAGTAAAACAACTGCGGAGCTTTCTCTTTGTAGATCCACTCAGGAAGATTGTGACGGACCCTCCTCATAAGCAAAGATTCACCAACGCAGCACGGTCGGCAAATTGGCAGCACAAAACGGATGTAATCCTCAGAAACACTGGTCTTTGTAGGGTAAGGCTTTGTTACATGAACGACCCAGACTAAAATTGCATTGACCTCAACGTGGTGCCTATGTGTAACTCCTGGAAAGGAGGCAAAGAGCCGAACACGATCCAGCACCCCGAGGAGATCTTTTAACTGAGGGGTATCTCTGTGTAGCCGGGCCATGGAGGACGACTCCACCAATGGCGGGAATGAGACATACCGCTATCGGATATCAGGAAGGGTCCGGAGCAACCTTAAAGCCTGGAATAACATATCCAGGGCTGAGCACTTTTTTTTAGTCCAGCTTCGATCTGGCAATTAGTGCAGGGAAATTGTGAAATTTAGAAGTCGCATAAAATAATTGGACGAAAGGGATGCCTGCAGATGATGTGATCAAGCCACCGAATCTGTTTTCCATCTATTCAACAACTGCCAGACTTCCGAACCGTAAATAATTAAACATGAAAATGGTGTCGGAGATGCTGAAGACCTACAGAAAAATCCCCATTGTACTGTTTAATGTTGTCCGCGACTGTATTAGTATGTTAGTGTTGGCGCTGTGGATATTGGTGTATTAGGAATTAACCGCAAACAAGAGCACCATATGGGATGCTGCGGGAAATGAGAAAAAAGAAAGGAGCATTGATTTCAAGAGGGCCCTGCTCACCTGGACATGCGGTCACGCCTCTGCCGGTGCTGGCGAGGACCAGAAAGACAATGAGATAATTAATGACACACATCACGATGAGATGCAAACGATTAGATAAGTAATTTCCAATTCAGATATACTTGGAAAAGCGTGCTCACAGTAGATAGCGTTAATGAAAGGATGCCTTCACGAACCTGACATCAGGAGATTGGAAAACTGTGAGATGTGGCTATGCAGAAGGATGGAAAGGATCGGCTGGAGGGACATAGGGATAATCCGTGAGAGACAGAAGAAATGGCTGGCGTACATACTTGTTCACTAAAGTCCAAGAATGCTATAGTGCTGCGGGTTTGAGGTGAAGGAGCGGGAGCTTCTCCAGATACGAGGCCACCGCCACGGGATCCTCCGTCAGCACCTACGGAGGTGGGTCCCCACCCCAAACACGCGCACTCGCTGTCCCAGGTGTGAAAGGTACCACTTTGGGACCCAATGCTCCAAACTCTTCTCATCTTCTCCACAATGCTCGCTTCTAGGACGCACAATCAATGTATCATCAACCAACATGTCGGGATATGCTCACCGGCTTCGGCGTAGGCGAGTACGCTCGTTGACCGGTTTGAGATTCTCGACTTCATTCCTACTGAGTGACCTAGCCGCTCTGAAGGACACCGGAACAGGGTCCGTATACCCATCATCACTTGCAGCCCCCCTGACTTCCCTGTCTGCACCCTAGCCTGGGTTACAGAGGTTAGAAAAAGACTCTTAACGCTGCTCAGTGAAGCTCAGGACGATCTACTGTCGGAGTCCAGTTCGAAGAAGAAGATAAGAAATTGGCCATACTGGCAACCTCACGGCAAATGTCGTCTGACGGCTCTGTGGTGCACAGTAGGCGAGCAGGGTCTGTGGAGATCTATGTACAGGAATGGCATTGACAAGCGCTCCATCTGGGCACTTCTCGTCTAGTTATCGGGCTGATCTTCAAGCAATCAGGGAAGGGTTCATGAGTTTCATGAGAAGCATACCACGATGCAACCCTTCTTATTGTGTACACAGTCAGCCAGCCAGTCGGCAATCAACAGTCTGAAAAGCGGTCCACTAATGGCGGAGAGTATGTTGGAGATTTGGGAACTACTGTTGACGATCACGAACGAAGAACAGGATCCGCATCTTCTTAGCATAACCTTCCGGTATGTCGCCGCACACTGTGGCTTATGGAAGAATGATGATTCAAATGTTATTTTACTAGCTTTTCATATTTCAATAAATCAATAGTATGAAATTGTAGATTCTTTACGTGCAACATGGAAAATAACTGCTAAGTATGGTCCAAAACGCTATTAATAGACGAGTTTATTCATTGGAATTGTACAAATTACAGCATATACAATATATGTATATCTCCCGGATCATGGCCATCTCAGGCGGAGATGCCATTGGGAAGCAAAAGTGGATCTCGCCCATCGGCCGGTCTCTCGGACGACTTTATCCCCAGCTCGGGCAACTCGTGGTGGTGGACAACGCCGTTCACTTCTTCCTCTTCCCCGCTGCTGTTGCCATGGAAACGTGCCCATTCTTGCACTTCTCCGGATGCAAAGATGAGGAATGAGAGCCCGCCGAAGAGAAACATGCCCCCTCCGATGTAGAAAACATTGCGCCATTCGGCCGGCGTACCCTGAAACGACATCGGCACTGCTATACGCTATACCCCTCGTCAGATGGAGTAGCCATCATAGCTTTCGACCTTAGCATAGCGTTCGACCGAATATCTCATACCAACATCTATCTCTACGGCCGTACGCAGTTTGTTAAAAACACCCAAACTCACTAGTACCCAGTTGCCAGTGCTACAGGGTGCCATATAGTCTCCCATGCTGTTCTGCATATACAGTACAGTTTACGGGGAACATAAAATTTCATGATCTAACAGAATTACTGGTGAAATACGCCGACGACTCAAACGCACTTATCAAACCATTACCACATTTAACAATCAGTGTCCAATGCATGTATTAAATCTAAACAGTAATAAAACTAAAATTCTTACATTTAATTATACACGCCGGAAATATCAATCATGTAAACAAATTAGGCTGGACTTTCTATCATCGGAGATAAAAATGTTGGGCCTTACTGCCAATAATAATCTACTGCAGACAGAAGAGACATATTACCCAAATATCTGTATATGAAGGTCTTTCTCATTTTAAGTGGAGTGACTGGAACCTGCAGCAATGACAATTTGTACCGCAGCTGCGATTTGATTGGCGCGTGGTTGGATGCCGACGGGGTCGGAAGACTGTCGCTCGTTCAGTCCAACGAAGACTGGACTGGTTATAATAAAGGCGCGATAGGATGGTGTATCTGAAGACAGCGCAAAGTTTGCTAATTTTAAGGAATTTTTTTTCGGAATTAAAAACGATGTAATTTTCTAGCACATAGGTAAGACCACCGAGGATTTTTACAAAGTGGTCACAATCGAGTTTGCGGTTGTTAGTTGAATAACGGTCATATTATCCACAGATTTTCAGTAACAGCTAGTAGTTCAGATCCAACATAGGCGGCGAAAAGATGAGGCCCTTACACAGAGCCTTGATGGACGCCAGAGGGAGCAGGTTCAGTGTGACTGGGGTGAGCGAAGAAGGTAACTCGGAAGATACAGCCAAATAGATAGCTCCGCAGGAACTAGGTTGGGACGTTACTGCACAACCAATGACCCCAGTAGGAGTCAAATGTCGTTCACCTAAACTTTCGGAAAGCAAAATGATAAGGGTCGTACATATCTGCCATGAGCTCTTTGGTCTTGTTCTTTACCCGCGATGGCCAAAAGAATTCGACAGGCGACAAAGGGACACTGTAAGATCCCAAGCAACAAATTGTCACGTCCCGTAGATGGTCAGGCAACGACTGTTCCACTTTTGAGTGTGCTGGCGCATTGTCCACGACAATACTACATTTTTCAAGTTCACTCTTTGACTCACACGATTAATTGCACACACCGTCCAACCGACGTAATCATATTTCATGATGCTTCCTTCTCGAATTTCATGATAGGCAACACCTTGAGTACAGTACAACGCCACAAAATGTACACTGAGGCATTTAGAATTTGGTGGCGTAGTTTTATATCGCTGACTACGAACAGTTCTTCTTAAGTCTTTTACAGATTACATTTAAATAACCCTAGTCATGATAATATAGAGTTTTATGCTCTCATGTTAGCCTTAAGAGAGCGTCTACAAAGGTTTTTCGCTTTCTCTTATTAATATCCGAGTTTACACCAACCGGTGCAGTTTAATAGTGCTCGTTGAACAGATTATTGCGATATCCGGATCTGGATGAGTTCGCAATATGTCACTCAATATTTCAGACTCGCTTGCCAATTCTCTTCGAAAACACTAATCAGATACTCTTTGTGGCTTTGCATTGCTTAAATGTTTGTAACTGGGGTCTTCTGGCAGGCTCCACGTGATTTGCGATCTAGACAATTTCCACCATGAACAACCCACCGTCCCGCCGTGTTTTCATTGCAACTGTTAGCAGATTTTGTTTTGCCTCAAGTAAAGTTTTGGAGAAACACCCTATATGTGCAGAATATAGCTTTATGCTTATCAATTCATATACACTGAATAGTATATTCCCCTATATGTTAAAAATCAAATGCAACTAACACAATTATTACACAATTATTACTGTAATTATGCTCAAACCTCCATACAATAATAATCTGTGCACATGCAACTACCTAACATTATAGAGTAATATGTACCAGTTTCGTTTTGTTTGAAGTGCAGTGCATTTTTCTTGTGCTTGTCTATTTGAATGTTTTATTTTTTAAATTGAATGACTTATATTTTAATTTGATTCCCGTGTTTTTTGTACTTGAACGGCAAAAGGTGTAGAAGTTGAGGACCAGTCGCTCCAGTCTATTCTTGGATCGGGTATTCAGCTAGTATGCGTTGAATTGAAAAGTGAAGAGGGATTTAGAAACTATCCTCTAAATGTGATAACATTGAGAGCCTCCTATTACTGAACGATATGTCGTAACACATTGCACATGTAACTTACATGTAATCATAAAATATTCTCCAGAATTCCAAAACAATCGATCATGAACAACACCGAATAATCAAACATTTTCAAATTATTGATTAATTTGTAAACTAATGAATATACTGTACAAACAAGCTTGGAAATTCAATTACATTGAAATTAGAAAGTTGACATAGTGATTGTAATTCGCGAGAAAGTGCCAAAGAAAAGAAAATCAACTAATGGCTTCCAGTTACACGAGAGTGCAACGAAACGAAGAAACAACTCAACACCGCACTGCCCGTCATTAAACAAACGCTATGAGGGTCACAGGTTTAATATTAAGGACAATTAATTAGATATTTATAGAATGCGAGAGAAATGAGTTACAATTATATAACAGCAGTCTGATGGCATCGATTCATGAATTTAGATATGGCTGGCTTAGGGCCGCGTATACACGGCTCGCCATTAAAGTAGTCTGAGGTAGGTGCAGCCGAGCAGCACTGTGCAGTGCACCACCCACCTTTGTCGTGAGGACGGAGGCCACGTAGGGGCTGGCGATCCCCGTGAGTGAGCAGACGGTGTTGATAATGGGGTAGAGGAGGCCCACATAGCTCGGCGCAATGTCGATACAGTTCAAGTAGACGCCCAGAGAGGAAAAGGAAAAGAAGAAATGGGACAGAGTGGTCAGTCCGACGGCCAGGTACTTTTTCTCACAGGTCACGTGACCGAGGGAGAGTGTGATCATCGCGGGGACAAAGGAGCCTGGAATGGGACCGGGGGATAATAATAATAATAAATAATATTAGTACATTATGCAACGAAAATGGTGTGTGGCCGCAAATGGACGATCCTTTATCGACGCAGGCAACTTTCTAGCCACCCGCACAGAAGGAGCAACGTCTGTGATGGTGTGGGCTGCAATGATCCCTGCCACTGGTCGCACTACTCTGCTTTGTTGCCCGAAGGGGTCAAGATCAACACCCAAGTCTACCGTGATAGCATCTTGATAGGCTGCCCGAAGCCTTGGGCAGATGCTCACTTCAATGGAAGTCCATGAGTGTTCCAGCAGGACTCCTCTGCAGCCCACAAGGCACGCATGACACAGACCTGGCTGAGAGAGAACCTGTCTGCCTTTATCAGCTCTGCAGAATGGCCGCAATACTCACCACACCTGAACCCCCTTGATTTCAGTATCTTGGAGAGCAAGGTGTATTCTATATATCAGCCACTGCAATGTTGACACAAAGTGTCTTGCGTGACTCTGTTGGTGCATTCGGAGACGTCTGAATCTTGTAGTGAAGGCCAGAGGCGGTTATATTGAAAATATCTCTATCTCTATCAGTATATTGATAGATGGGACACTGTAATCTTTTTACAAATGGAAATGATATCTATTCCAACATACCCAGACAATTAGCCAGTTTTCTGGACCAGGTCAGACTCAGTCGACTTCGCGAATGGATGATGTCGAAGATGGAAATCGCCACCAACCCTCCCACAATGGAGGAAATGTAGGGTATTGCAGATAATCCGCCATTCTGTAACATAGGGAAGTTTTTTTGATGTCAGATAAAGGAAGAAAATGCTCTTGGTTGGATAGTCTCTTCATGGTTGCACGAAAATGAGACCTGTAAAGGAGAAAGGGTTCTGCGTGCAACGGTTTTTATGGTGGAGACAGAGCCATTTTCTGGTGAGATTTGGACCGGGTGATTTCGGTTTTGTTTTCGCAGACCTCTCTTATTCAACATAAGTTTTGAGTTTCATTCTGAGTTTCAATTTTAAGGCAAATGAAAAATTTATGTGTTTTGACAAAATCATCAATTGGTATAAACCAAAATGAAAATGGAAAAAATGTGCTTACATTAAATTAAAGTAGTTCCTCTACTTCAAGATAACCTTACAGCATCTCTTCATGCTAAAGAGTATGATTAGCTAAAACTAGCGAGATGGGCAGAACGACCAGGAGATCCGATGCGTCCAGTAGTAAACTTCCGGAGACAACGAAAGAAGACTTTCTTTTCCCAAACTTTAGCTAATGACTACTTTTCGTCAAATCAATTACTGGGGAAAGACAAGATGGGATCAGCCATGCCGGACTACAGTAAGTCAGTATGCAAAACTGGCCTCAATATAAACTAGTAGGATTACCCGTATAGTGTGTGAGTAGTATACTATAGCTACGCTCTACCTCAGCAGTCATGCCTGACGACCCCCCCCCCACGCGCACGAACACGTTTCCGACCGATGAGTTCCCCCCCAGCCCATATAAGCAGGCAAGAGTCGAGACTGAGATCAGTTACCGCTTGGCTATCAGGGAAGATGGACCTCCTTTGCTCAACTGTGCTCTACTTGGCTAACTATGCCAACTTTGCCGACTGTTATTCAAATTCTCCTCACGACTACTCGATCAAACTATTCTCCTACTCGTTCAACTGATCCTCCTCGGTCAATCTATTCTCCGATCCTCCGAATTTGGATTTTTATTCTGAACACAGTAAGCATGATTCCGTCTGTTGTAAAAGATATTGCATTTCCAACTGAAGCCTTAGGGGACTTTGTAGAAAAATTGTATTATATAATAAGTGTTGCCATTCTACTCTTATTCTCCTTGATTGTAAGTGGACAATACTTCTTTGCAGA
>JAUYWV010160367.1:0-18370 GCA_032274565.1 Nematoplana nigrocapitula
ATCGCACCGCCCCCCCCCCCCCCCGGTATGGATAGGGTTAATTTGATTATAGGAATAATATCTCCTTCTCTCCATAGTTAAAATTAATTGATATGCCATTACCGTTTTACGCTTAAAAGGCTGCTTTATTTGACATTTTGCTGGTCTAAACCGAGTTTGGTACTGGCAACTGAAAAATCGTTCTAATCGAGTAAATAAGAATAACAGTGGAAATACGGAATGAGCTATATAATTAGAGTAGGTGTCTTTTAGTCGCTGATGTTATGCATGCTTTCAAGAGATATGGAATGAATTTCGTCCACATAATTGTATAATATAAAACTTACTATAAGTTCCTTGTAGTCGAAACTGTCTCTATATATCAGACCATTTAAGCACTAGTCGCGACTACCACTTCCAAGCTTTCATTATCATTAAAAGCTAAACCCCAGCGGCCCATCGGATTTGCTGCTAGTGTTCAAAATGATATTGTCAACATGCTACAAAAGCAAAGTCTAAAAGAAGCATTACTAGCTAATATAGTATTCTGTAGGAATAACATAATTACTAATTAAAACCCATCAATTTTTTAACGAATAGAGGTTTTTAATATGAAGTAAATTGATTATACAACAATATTATAATACTTTTTTGAAGAGCATAGTTTATATTTGTAAAGACAATCTGTTCACTGTAGTTTTAAAACTTAGATTTTTGCTTACATTCAAAAAGAGAAATCACTTGGTTATTTAAAAAATCAAATAGGCCTACAGAGCATAATGAACGCTAATTTGTTTTTACATTTGTGGAAATCATTGTCTGATAAAAAGCCGGCATAGAATGCAAATGACTGAACGCGCATTGGAAATAGTGTGAGGCAGTCGAATGTAACAACAAATTTGCATATTTTCTGCAGTCACTCAACTTGTATGAGAAACTATTTCCTTCAAGCTGGGTCTACAAATCAATATTTTATGAATGGAATGTATCGGGATAAGCAAAATCCGATGGCGGCGTTAGACAAAAAAGTATTACTGTTTAAGCCCACAAGATCTCTTTTATGTTTTCCTTATCATCAATAATTCAAATTTTAAATATTGATTACTTACAATATTTATTCACATGATTGACTCTCAAATTTAAGTTTATGTTTTGCATGTAATTAAAAGTGACCTTTAAGCCAAAAAAAGTTAGTTGTGATCAAGTATTAAATCATTTCTTTAGATCTATGTATATCTAACTACAGTATATTTGTGGTGATCAGTCGCGATGTCCTTCTGTACGCTTATAACTCGAGAACGGATAATGGCAGAGGGTTGCAAAGGGTCTCAAATCAACCGGCGTTTCACTGTTTCACTGGGAGTAACATAGGTCCATTGGAAATCTTTTTTTTTATTCTGATTGATCCACCTGATTGATTGATTTTTTCATAGCATAATGCTTGGGACTCGCTGCGTTATCACACAAGTGAAGTGATTAGAGAGCTAAAAGTATCGATTTGTAACTCTTAACCAGTCGTGTCATTTGCACTCCCGATCAATATTGATGCTTTCTGAATTTTACTTACCAGCGTGTAGCGCTCACTGAAGAGCTGCACCGAAATTTCATTTTATTATAAACACGAGCAGGTGCCATTCTTGCTTTTCTGAATTGGCAAGATAGAATACAAGTCATTACATACAGATATGTTTAAGTGTTTTTCAATACTTTCACATAGCAGATATTCCAAACATAAAACTGATAAATTGCCAGAAAAAAGCACATGTTGCTAAAGTTCCTACTTACCTTTGTTCCCGGGCAACGCCGGGTACCCTGTGCTATAGTGTACTGTATAATATATAGAAAACAATGGTATTCACATCTCAGATAACCAAGTTAATTAGAGCTATACAGTATAGCTATCTTGAACGGAGACACTAACGAAAGTGCATTACAATCGTTTTGAAAAAGTGGAAAGCTTCTATCAAAGAATAAAGAAATGCCGGAGAAATCTTTTCTCTTATATTTTACTATAATAACAAACAAATATATGAAATATTCATATTAGATATTCAATTGAAACCGAAGAGTAATGGCGGCAATGTTTTAATTTTGAAAATTCAAAGTATATCTCACGGCACATCTTAATCAATAAAAATAGTATATTTAAACAATGCATTAAATCATATATGCTGTACATAAAATATGAATTAGCTAAATATGTTTTTAGAGAAGACGTAATGCACAATATAACACTTGACAGTTGCATTTCGCTTTTATTCGAATAATGTTTCAAGAATGATTACACAAGAGATTTTTTCCTTATAGTGTATCAGGGAACAAATGCAATGGTAGTTAACATACAAAGAATACATGCAACCATTGCTTATAGCATTCAGATAAAAGTTGGCATCGAGAAAACTGCCGCAGAAAGAAGCGTACCTGCGAAACGTTTTGCATTTATGTTATCTAACGTGTTAATGTTTCAAGCATTAAATACGTAAATTTTTAATTAGATTTTTTTCTAAAGTTATAAAGCGGACATTGTTTCAATATTTCTTAGTAAGTATTGAAAATTTATCTTTCTTGTTAGCATACAGACAATTAAAAAGATTTTGGTTTTAAAGTTTTATAATATAGCGTTCTACACTATGTATAATAAATCTGATTTATTGTATAAATTCAGTCAAACTATGAAAAGTGATTTTTCGCAAGTACACAAAGTAAACTATTTTCGCCATCTTTACCAGTCAAAATGGCAGGGATTTGTCAGAAAACGTACAGAGCAAAACAACTGGTGTCCCTCTTGGCAGATCCTATGTAAACAGCAGAGTAGCTGGCACTGAAACTTTACTCAGATGTATTATTATAGACTGAAATGTTTAAAAATAGCTACTATACTGTACTGTTGTTTCTGTCAGGAGGTTAAATATGTAAAGGTGACGCCTCTATTCGATTTACAACATTATTTTATATCCCACCTTTGTCGAAACAACACGGTGTACCAAGTTAAACTTAAAGGTAAACTTATTTGAAAATCAATATGCCACTTCAGTCAGTAAGTGAGTGCCATCTCCGTCTCGGAGGTTGGCTACCATGGATTGCCAGCTCTTCCAATCTTGCATAGTACTTTCCTTGCACATTTTCTGAGTAGCGCATTCCCGTACATTCGTAGATGTTGCTCATCCACGTTGACCTCTGCCTCTCTTGAGCTCGCTATCCCTCTAGTTTGCCTTTTAATAGCGTCTTTTGAAGGGAGTTGTGACGAATAGTGTGATCCGGATACTCCAGTTTGCTTTCTTGTACTCGTTCCCAGAGACATTTTTCTCTTCTTGCCATCACTAGCACTTCATCATTGCTCTTCTTCCATTTCTACGGCATTAGAAGCATCCTCCTCAGACACCCCACATTTCAAAAGATTTTAACATTCTCTCCATTGGTTTACTTATCGCCCATGTTTTACGGAATACAAAAATGAGATGACCAAATGTAAGATTTCAGTAATCTCAATCTCATACCAATATTTAACTCTTTTGTCAGCAACTCCCTCACATTGCAAAAACTACTTCGTGCTATCTCAATTATTATTATTATTTCCTTCTTACATTTTCCATCCTCGGTTATGAGATGACCCAAGTATACAAAACTTCATACTTGTTCCAACTCCTTATTGTCTATCATAATCTTAATCCTTCTTTGGTCACATTTTCCCTAGAAATTACCATAGTTTTGGTCTTTTTCAGGTTCATTTAAATCACAAACAGCATTCCTTTTCAATTCACACTTATCAAAAATATTCTGTAACTGATCCTCTGATTCTGTAATTAACGCTATTATTGTCAGCTGATCTCACATTATTGACCGAACGGCCACCAATCACATTGCCCATTAAATCTACTATACAGTATGTTTAAATATGACCTACTGTATGTGTTTATATTAAACAGACAGGGGCTATTACGCATCCTTGTCTGAAACCGTTTTCTATGTCTTTATGTTTTGCTATATGCCCACAGTCTCAATTAATACATCAATGTTTCATGAAACGAAAATTAATCTTGTTATGCGAATGAGTGGCATATTACAAAAACAAAGTGTCTTGGCGCTATTGATCCGCAAAATCGCTTCTCTCTACATTCTCTCTCTGGATGTACTCTTGAGTCAGTGACTCCAGAACAAACAACTTCCCTCTATTCACGAGGAACCCAACTTAGTGATAGCGGAAGCTCCGATGTAAATGGGGCCGATTGATTTAAAGGATGTAAATAATGGCTGATCCTATAGTATAGGAGCTTCTAGTCTTATCTGCTCCCTATATTTTCTATCCTCGAACTGAACAGAGCTACAGGATCCTACTCCACTCCTCGCCTTGCCTATGCCTATTTTATCTGCTTGTTTGTTTAAAATAAACGAACCTCTTTCGAGTGTGGATGTGGAATGCGTGTATCCATGTTTTACAGCAGCAATGAATCTAATGCAGCGTCTCTCCCCGGGGAGGTGTGGTCAAATCGATCCTACCGAGTCATCTGCAAGAAAGAATTAAAACCATAAATTTTATTGAGGTAGTAAAGCGTAAAAAAACAATGGGAGAGAGTCTATCTGGTCTACCTTCGAGGCAGACGAAGAGAAGGGAAAGACGACAGAGGAAGAATATGGGAAAGATTTATTACTCAATGGAAGTTTATGGAAGGGGACTGCATAAAAGCAAATCGATATAGTTAAATTGTCGTCATCCGGTGAAGGATCATCCCCGAGGACGACGACAATCTCTCCGCCTGTCAGCCCAGCTTCCCCACTTACAAAGTCGAGCAATACTGTCGAAAATTAAAAAAATAACCCAACGAAGTTTGAAGATAAAATGAAGAACTAGAATGAATCTGGTCAACGATGTTTCGAGAGACATCATCAAGCAAATGGATAAGAGTAAAATTAATGCGATAAGAAATTTAAAAAAGTACAAACAATTATTATCAATTAAAAAACAACTAAAAATTTGATACTAATTAAAATGTTAAAAAAATACAAGTATCTGTTCCTTACTTAGGTATAATTTTAAGAAGGTCTATTATGTTTTGGAGTATACATCGCCTCATTGCATGGCTCGGTATAATGACCACGCTTCTAGATGAGTCCGGCCCACTAATCGATGATGTGAAATCCTGGCGTACGGTTTGACCATTGTAAGTCGTATCTGGGTGCAACCAGACTATAAAACTAATATACTACCACAATGGACATGAGACATTTCGGAATAAGATCCTTCATTTACAGTAAAATTAGTAGCCCATATTCTTTCTTTTAAAAACCATTCTTGGCAGTGCTCCTATAATTGATTTTGGTCTATCTATGTTGGAGGCGGTGTATACGAATAGATTTTCTCTAAATTATGAACTGGTCTTCTTGTTTTGTTCTTTCTCAAAAGGCAGGTTTTAGTTCCGTCATTTCCTTCTCTCTTAGGCTAGCCGTTTAAGAGCAGAGCAGCGTACGGTCTTCCCTCCAGAATCCCTCTCCGTTTCCCCTTCCTCTCTTCCCAGGCATTCGTCCCTCGATAACGTTTTTCAGAAGGCAATCATGGCATAACACATGACACATCCACCTTATCTTGCGCTTATAGATCGTCCAGCCCAGTGACCGTCCTTTGAAGACTCTTCTCACATCTCTTCATTTGAAACTCTCTCTCTCCAAATGATCATTTCTAACCACCGCCAGAACCACATTTCCCAAGTATTCTAACATCTCCCGCCTTCAGAGTCCACGTCTCTGCACCATACACTCTTCACTTTTGTTTTACCTTTCGTTTTTCCTCAACAGTTTTAATTAGAGTAAATGTCTGATTGTTTTGTTTTTAAATAGTAACATAGGGTGTCCATCAAAAATCGATACAATTTCTATTCCAAAATCATTATGTATACTATTTGTCTAATTCGAATTAAAGCAAATAGATTTGAATTATCTTAGCTTGTTGTTTGCAGCTTATTTCCTGCGGCTGATGCTTGTATCGGGAGCGAGAGTTGCTGAAAATCATTATTGCTGTGAGTGAGCGACAAATTAAGCGGTAAGCTGGTACAATGTACAATGTTGCAACCACAATTCTAACCTTAGATTGAATTGGCTCAATTAACTGACTTTCAACGCCAAGTTATTATTTTATTTAAACAAGTGCAGCCTACATGGGGACGAGCTAAATGTTCAGTAATTTTACCGAATTTCTTTGGTGCCATAAGTAAGCAACAAAGGGATCGTGTGTACCGAAGAAAGAGTAATGAAGGATTGCCAGTAGCAAAACGTCGTGAAATCGGGTCTGAAACAACTTCCGGTATTCCAACGACACCAATTAAACAAGCAGTTGTAAGCCTAGCAGTCACTCCTCCTGATAAAACTAGGCGACATTTGTCTCAGAGATGCTTTACTTCTCAATTACGAATATCCAAGGGTAGTGTCTTCAATATTTTAAAGAAATCATCACTCAAATGCTTCAGACGAATATAGTGTCATCACCTGACACCTAGGCATTGTGAAGCTCGTGTTGCAAAGGCACAGGCATTGATCAATCATTTTACTGATAATGAATTGTGGAAGAATGTTTGATTTTCTGACGAAGCGAACAACAGTATTTCTGCACCATTGAATTCCCAGAACGACCGTATATACCGTGCGGGTAGACTGAAAACGGACATTCCTTCAGATGATCTTTTGATACAGGTCGACAAACAGCAACCTTCAGTAATGTGCTATGCATCCTTTTCTTATCATGGCAAGTCAGAACTGAGATTTGTGGAAGGAACAGCACGCGGACAAGAAGACATTCCTATTAATCGGAGGAAAAAAGGACTGTCAACCAGATAGTACACAGGGAAGAAATGTGTTCTCCAATGTTCAACGATATAAGCGGAATAATGAATGGTAGACCATGGACGTGGCAACAAGAGGTCGCAAAGGCGCATACTGCAAATGCACCCATTGAATGGTTGAAGACTAATACACCTGATTTGATATCACCTGAGGAATGCTTATCCAAAAGTCCCTACCTGTCAACAAAACGTCAAGAAATCACTGATGTCCAGCAGCTAGAGGCAACTCTTATTGATTGTTGGGATGCTATCCCCATGGCCTCGTGGATCAGGCGTTTGAGACAATGTATTCACATGGAAGGTGGACATTTTCAATATATGTTATAGATATGTAATTCAGTAATATACAATGTGTTGCAAATACAAAGGGATTTTGGAATAGAAATCGTATCGATTTATTGATGGGCACCCTTTGTATTCTTGTGCATTTTAAATTTTCAATTGTATTTATGTGTTATCCTGTTTGCCTGAAAAATAATTCTTTTTTAACTTTGTTGACTGTTTTAAAACAATGAGGTCACACTGTACGAGAAACTATACAATCAGACACTGAATAACTAATTGTAACTAAACAAATACACCAATCGAAAATGTATTTCAATATTTTATTTTTTTTGCGTTACACAAAAGTGAAATTTTGAAATTAAAATGTATATAATTTTTAAGAAATAGTCATTTTGGATAAATAACTAAAGTAAAATTCTAAGAGTAAAAAGAGACTGATTAGCACGTTATATCCCGGTGACATAAACGTATATGTAGAATATTTGATGGTATCTCTGCGTCGTGATCTCTGGAATCATATTATTTCCTGATTTTACTGCTGATTTGGAAATACTATATGCGGTAGTTAATAGATGAAATCGCTTATTTATTAAGAAACACAAACTACTTATAATCATTTTCTTCGTCATAGGTTTAAAGCACATCATATGAGAACTGTCGCATGTTGTACCAATCCGATTTTTTAAAACGAACTGCCAAAAAATCTGTAAAACGTGGGATTAATCATTTAAAATATGAAAATATTATTAAAATACACCTTTACAACTTTGCATATTTGATTATAATGTATTTCAAAGAATCTATCAAATGAGTCGGACTGCTCACGAATTATATAGTTTTATGAAAAAATAAATCATGTAAATCATTTCATCGAACATACAATACACAAATTTGAAGTATTTTTTATTTGGGTATATCAACCACATATAGTACTGCTTTCTATTATTCTACAAACTCGACACCAACACTATAGTAACTACGTCTGACCCTAAATGACTTTGAAACAGACAGAGAGGCATTTATCATGGAGATAGCATATCTCTCTGCGCCTATATGGTGCAAAACCCCGATCACGGATTAACACTGTTATTTACTTGATGAAAGCTTGCTCAGTGTTGCTATTATATTGTATAATAATAAATTGAATGGGTCGCTTGAACTGACCTTGATCAATAGAGCGAAAGGAAAAGAGATCAATACTCAAATTACCGGAAGTCATTTGCATTGCCCATTAGATTGGTTTATAGAATTGCACAATTTGATAAAAGTGAATAAGTTGGCTTATAAGTTGTTTATCTTTTCCATTTCTACAATGCTTGTTCATATTGAAATGCAAAATGGGATTGGTTTACCAAATATAACAATTACCTATAGAGCGAAGCCAGCAAGGCGGAAGGCTCTTTTGGATTGGATTGGATTACCAAATATAATTAAAATATTGTTTCCATCATACGCCATGATATAAATTTCCATTTATGAATTTAATATTTCAATCAAAATAAAGTTTTAATTTTAAATAACCAAATCCAAGGTGATCCCTATCTGAATACCGGAACAAATTGTATATATTAAATCTTTAAGTGTAAGTAAAATATATTTTAGCAGGTTAATGTTTCGAAGGGACAACTCTGCCTCACCAGAATTGAACTAATACATATAATGAATAAAAACATCAATAACAAATTTTAAAATATAATTGTTATTACAACAAAAATCATTATAGTTTATAAATCGCTGTATCTTTCAATCTATAAAGAAAACAAGCTTCAGTGAAATGAATTAGTGAAAACAAATTCATGTTTGAATATTTTGAATGTATAACATTCATACCAGTTTCTTCAATATGAGCCCAAAAGGAATACGGTTAACAATAAATAGAACAGAATCTTTTTTAAATGAAACCACTTTACTTAAACTACATACTTGTTAATCAAGGGAAATCTACTTCTTTCCTACAAATCAGTAGTTATTTAAAATGTGGAACAAGTCATACATTGTCAAACCATGAAAAGAAATTCTTCAAAATTGTCAGACCATCTCACTGTTGTGATGTCCTTGGCAGTTCCTAAAATTCAGTTGGTCTGCTTACCGAGGCATATTCACATTGACAAAACAATTGAAAAGAATGCTATATATAGAAACGTCTCTCACCATCTTGCATACTCCTGAAATATACAAAACATGATGCTATCTCAGTATGCTTTATCGCATTACCCTAACACCTTAGCACAATTAGCTGTTCAATAAAGTTTTAACCTAGGGATATGAATTTTTACAAACTTGTCTCTCTCAATTTAATAGTGTTTAAAATAATACATATTTCAATTATTTGGAGAGATTAAACATTTCATTGAGGTTAACGTTAAATAACCTTTAAAATAGCATTTTTATTCGTTTTCTAACCATAAAACGTCACGCAAAATCTTTGTGTGGGCGTACATTTTGCTAAATCCTCATTAAATGTCACCGGTTTGATTGACGATCGATTGCAGGTGGAAAGAATTTTCCCAAAATGTCAAGCACCGGAAGAGCTAAAATATTTTCATTTGCTATTTTTTGAAAGAAATGTGATATATATTTATTTATTTTTAGTCTCCATTAAATGCAGTCTTTTATATTCAATACTTATATATATTTTTCCCGCTAACTGCGAGTTCCATATCCTGCTTATAGAATAAAAAGACTAAACACGAACTTTATGTGTTTCTAAACAACACTGTAAATACTAACTAGACAAAGCTATGTGCATAACAGTGCAAAGAATTTATTATGAGAAATATACTGTACAAAGAAACTTGCAATGAATCTAGGAACATTTACTAGAAGTTTGCAATAAGTACAATGTACGCATGTCTGTCTGTCTTATTTGTACAGTTTTAGAAAAAAACACTAAAACTCCGAACCGTCAGGAACGGACCTTCCCCCTTCGGGACGTGTGGGGCGCACCCAGATTAGGCTAGCGGGGGGGCTGTTGCACTTATCTCGGCAAAGCCGTCCGGGGAAGCCTGTAGCGTCGAGGCTACGGCGGCAGCAACATGTCCCGTGAAAAATGCCATGCCACTGCAGATTATCTACATAAGAGGAGTTTATGGCATTAGAAAAATATTTATAAATCTTCAAGGTTATAGTGTCAGGTATCAACTATCCTTTAATCTCTTACATGCACATGTAGGTTAGACAGGAATCCCATATATGGCAACCAATAAGACTCTCTCTTCTCAATTTTAATTTTGGGTATTGCTTCCTAACCTCTTCTATAATACGAAAAAGTCAATGTGCAATAAGTGTAACAGCTACTGAAACAAATCGAATGATAAAACACGCAATATATATTACACTGTATGATCAAAGTTTTTCGAGAAAAATATGCAAGGATTACCAAAGTTTATGTCATTTATTCAGTCGTAATTAGGCATAACGGCATGAGTGAAATGAATGATAGATGCATATACATTATGTAATCGATTTATTGAAAATGAGACTTTCGAATGTTATATTAATAATGATTTTCAAACGGAACTGGGTGTATGAATGGAGATAGACGTTAGTAGTAGTAGGCTTGATAAAGTATTCGATATCTGTACAGATGAAAGAGGATGGTCGCCCCGAATGACAACTATTTTCACTAAACTAGCACATATAGAAATGACAAAAATATAAATGACAAGTGATTTGGTGAAAGTAGGGGGCGTTGTCAGTTTCTGGTTATCTGTTTGGTCGAACACGCTCATGGATGCGCTCTATAAGTCTTACGTCGGACTCTATTTGGAACTTTTGTGTTATCGTTTTGATATACGTATTGATTGTTGTTGCAATTTCCGGTTAGAGGGGACGCACCCGATCTCCCCGACGAAAGAGAGAAAAATGACGAGGGGCTGGTACCTTCAAATATGTGGCCGTGAAGCCACTTGAAAAATACGAAATTATTATAGTTGACCGGTTGTGACACAATGTAAGCGATAATGTGTAAAACGATCGTTTGATTTTTTATTTATTGTATGACGCCCACATACCCTTGATCAGGAGCCTGTATGTGTGCACCTGATTTTTTTACCTGTGTGGCGCTACACTTCTCCCTAATTGCGTGTGCACGTTTCTCTCGCAAATCGATTGACACGAAGTGCTGAACGTCAGGTGCTGAGTGCAAGCAACCATTGGATTTTCCGTTTTCCCCTATCTGCGTATTTCTGCGAGCTTAGTATAGCATACAAAGTTTACACCAAATTTTGCTGTAACTTGCCAAATTCAGTTCCGTCTCTCCCGGTATACAGGTACTAAGAAAAGTGGCAATTAGTGTTGTAATTGTTAGTTTAGTTGCAACATATATTTTATCATATAATTATTTCAAACTTTGCAGTATATCAGTTATTACTTATTTTTAGAAATGACGTCTTTCATCAGGTCAGATTTCAGGATGGGTATAGGGGTGGTGAGATTTCAAGTTACATGCTCAAGCGGTTGAACACTGGTGCCGAAATTGAAAAACACTATATGAATTTAACATATGTTTAGTAACCTCTTCAGGGTAAATAAGGAAACTTCTTAATGTAGGATATATCCATCTATCCCATCATGGGTATATTTGGCCAGTAGTCTAATGAAAGTTATTAAAGCGGCGGAACGCTCTCTAAACAGCTGGTGCAAGTGGCTAAAAAGCAAATTAAACATCTAGAATCTTCTGATATATCCTATCGCAGTGAGCTTGTATTTCTTTATTTGCCCACACTTGTAATGTTTCAATGCGTTTCCTTCTGCTGCCCGTGTCGTTCGTTCATGGTTGCGAGCCATCCTTATAGAAGTGTTAATAAAAATACGAGAGATTTCAGAAAATAGTCATAATTTTAAAATGTAAAATATTCAAGTAAGCCAACTCGTTTTTAAGTGTTATGTATAATTATCGGCCAATAATACTAGTTGTGCTAAGCGTTTGCCCTTCATTTGATTCTTATATAAATTTCGCCAGTTACAATTTTTGAACTTGTCTGCATTTCTATGTCATTTTAAGTTTAACCGGATACATGGATAAACGCATACCGCTTTTTCTCTCTCTCTCTCTTATGTGAATGCTTTGCGCTTGATTCACCATAAATACAGTGGAAAGTCTAAGAAAATATTCGTTATTTATACTACTATTATATTATAGTATACAATAAATACTTTTTATTTTTCAGTAAAAAGGTCCGTCCAACGATTTATCGGTTAAAACATTGATTACTGTATTCACTCTAGTAATTCCATGTCAATACGCTGCGAACTTATACTAATTGAATTAGTAAGAAGATTCTCTAGTGTACTTAACTTACAAATTGTAGAATTAGTTATGGAATATTGTAACGTCTAACATAATTGAAAGAATAAGAATGATAAGTTGTAGGTCTTTGAAATATAATCTGAATAATCTATGGTTATTTGGTGTAGTTTGTATATAATAGATAAAGAAAATGACTAATCATTTTTAAATGATATTACTTGTGAAATATTGAAATATTAAAAAGCTATAAGAAATAAATTATTATCAACCCGTAGATGTATTTAAAATTTTCTATTAAAATAAACCCAGTTTCACATTTAAATTTATGACAAGAGTGAAAAATGTGTTGCTAGTGATTAAAAAGTTCAGTGACTAATGTTATAGCGCTATGTAGTTTATAGTGTTTAAGACAAAAATATGAACTGTAGGTTTACAATAAACAAATGACTGAAATGTTATATTAGTGCGGTCAATTGCAAATGCTATACAAATGACACCATTTAGGCCTTGACGATACAGTACGTAGTCCTGCACGTTTGTGCCACTGTTTCAAAATTATATTAAAATTGCTTTACTCCAGTAGGGAGAAAGTGCATCGTGATCATAGCCATCAGCTACACGCAAGCCTTGCTCTGCTTTTTAGGGATCGATTGCAAACAACGCATTTTACGTGTATTTTTGCCCTTCTGTCGACTGCTGGTGAAAACAGAAACATAAGATTACCTTTTACTGTCCAAAAAGATTTGAAATATTATGATCTTTTGTCACTTATAGGGTTTCTAGCAGATACGCAAAGCTGTGTATAAGAAAATTGCTGCAGTTGTATTCTTGTATAGTATATCGAAAATTTGATGAATGCATTTTTAAAAACACTTCCAAACACATACCAGTACTTTTTCCGACAACATAAATAAACGGCCCGTAAACCAAGGGGCACTTGCAGTGTTGTGTAATCTACGAAAGGCTATAAAGAGAATGGATCTCTATATTCGTTTGGTAGAAGTAAAGCGTTTTGACCGAAAGTAAAACCATCAAGGAAGTAACTGTAGCGCTCTGGAAAGGCACCCCAATACAACAGTTTTGTGCGGTGTTGCGCACAAATTTTTTACATATTTCCTTATTTGTAGTTGTAGTTAATTATAGCGCCTCAGATTCACTATGCATAATTGCTATTATTACAGGTTTTAATAATGTCACTGTGTGAAATTTTATACTTTCAGAGTAGGACGCGAAGAGCAGTTTACAAGTCATTAATCCGTGAAATGTTCAGTCTCTCGGCCTAAATCCAATCCAATCCAAAAGAGCCTTCCGCCTTGCTGGCTTTGCTCAATGTAAAGTACAGTAAAACACAACCAGTTAGTTTTTTTCAGTGCTTTTAAGGAAAATTGAGAAAATCAGTTTAGTCGCCCGACAACATTACAAGCGGTCTCAAATAAAGCAAGGAGTTCTAGGGCAAAAGTATTGGAAACTGGTCGAAAGTCCACTTGCAGTTATGTCAAAGTGAACATCATACACAAACATAGATGAGACGACCCGCATTTAATCTTCTTCTGTCTTTTAAATGCGTGCAAATGCTAATTACTGTATATAGACTCCCTAACCCTTCTTTAGAGTATGATCAGCTTGCTCATCGGAAGGCAAAATTTCCAGCTCTATTCCGTCTCCCCCGCCTTATTCCACTCCTCGATTCCCGAACATCACTTCTTACATTAAATTTTTTACATTATCTGACAAGACAACTACAAATATGAAAATAGATGGTTCTGTAAAAATGATTAATTTATGAAAAAGTGCGTTTTAAAAATACATTAAATATAATTTAAAAAAATAACATTTTATATTTTGATATATAGAAAAATAGAGTGCATGAGGTACGTTAGATATATATATCAAATAGAAACCATTATTTTCTATGTTACTACGACGCATTCCATTTTAAGCGCTCCAACTCATGTTTCATAGAACTGGTACCAATCTTCTCTTCTAATGAACTTTTTATCTTTTCGTTGAATTTCCAATCTCGGAAAAATATACCGATCGCAGATGTTGGTGGGACACCAATTTACAGTTGACAGGTCTGTAATCAATATCTTTTGTAATGTTCTCATGCATCATGCAGTAGAACACATTGAAATTATTTGCTGAACAACGTATAGGGTACAATTGGAATATTCCGTCAAGCATATTTTCCCTGACTTCAGTGTTCTTTTTTTCACGATCCCTCTTTGTGTGTATAGGACTAACGTTTTCCTTCAGCAAACTCTTTCCTCACAATTTGTATTCTTCTCATTTTAAGAGGTTCTGCCTTTACGGCTTTAAGGATAAAAGAATGGATTTGAACCGCTGTACAATTATCTTTTATGCGTTTTTATCAATTTATATCTCACGCTAATATTAATTTTGCATTATTCCACTCTTTTTAAATAGGAATTTAATTATCATACGACTCAAAATACGTCACAAAATTCCATAACGTAAAGACGTATCAGATTTGTATATTCTAAACATCGCAGTGGAAACAATGAAGGTAGATGCAGTATATAAGAAATGCTCATTTGTAACTGATAGTAACACTACACTCTATACACTTGTTGAATGTGCAATTCACCAATCCACCGCCTAATCGGTCTTAGACTGGCAGATGATAACCACACAGCTAATACCATCTTTACGAATATCTTCTAAGTTCAAATATGTAATTTCAGAGACTCTAAGCGCCCGATTCTTATGCCCATAATCATTGCTACTTTAATCGGTAGATTTTCTTTTGATTTTTCTGATTCAGTCAAATATTTATTGACGTCTTGCATATTCAGTGTAGCAGACTTCACTGGACAGTAATTAGTTTCCAATTTCTTCATGTATGCTTTGAAGAGAGGGTGAGAGATGCGATTAACCCTTTTTTCAATTTTGAGATATTTGTTAATACACGGTTCAGCTTGCCATAATGTAGATACTTTCATCTTTTCGGAAATTTCTCTCCATGAAAGTTTTAATCTCATTGTCGTTGAATCCGCGCTGTGTTTTGAACTCATAAATATCGACTGTACGAACGTTCATATACAACACTGCTTTTACATTCCATTAATTCATCTTTCAAAGCTGACGAAAGATCATTTAGCATAGTTATTAGTTTTAAGGTATTGCTTTGTAGTTAGTGATTTTTAAATTTCATATCCCTGCCATATCAAAAGTATGCATAGCAATGACAAAAGTGTGCATCGCAATGGCAAAACTGTGCATCGCAATGAAGAAAACAATAATTATCGATCATATTTTATTAACTTCTGAATTACAATTGCAATTATGCAGCACGATTAACTAATGAAATATAAAAATGCTCTCCAAGAAGTCATCATCTTATTCATATTACCGTCAGCCTCAATTTTCATGCATTTATTTGGTGGCACTGAAACTGTTAATGTCGATGTAGTCATTGTTGATGAAGAATTGAAAACAGATGTTCCTGCAACATCCACCGAAAGAGCCTCACTTAACATCTTTTTCTGTGATCTGATATCTAGAAAGTGTTCGTTCGTCTTTGTGGCCAGTAATCAGACACACATCGGAGTTGGATAAACCATTTTGCTTGGCTCTGGTGATAGTCGTGCATCGAATGCAGTGATTCGAATATGTTTTTGACAAATTATTTTTTTAGTCAACTCTTTTAAAAAATTGCCCAAATAGTTTTCTCCGCGTACTTGCTTGTTCTTGAACATCTTGTTGATTTGCCTTTTACCTGTTAAAGGTCTCGGAAACAAATTGTCTGAGGCTGGCGCATCCCGATTAATCGCAAATAAATATTGTTCTAAACATTCAATAGCTCTGCGATCGTAAATTTGATTCATTCGGAAATTTGCATATTGCTTTGGCTGAAGACTCGATTTCACATTTTTTCTGATATTGTTTGGTTCAGTATTGCTATCATTTTTCGATTTTATATGAGCGTATTTCTCACCACTCGAATCGTATAAAATTGCGATGTCGTCTCTTTTCAATCGCCGCAGTTCTTCTCTGCCCCGAGCTCCAAGAAAATATAAAAGTGAAAAGATAACTTCGGACTGAAGCGTTTCTCCAGATTTTCTGTCAAATGATGCATAAATGACTTTTAAATCATTTTCTTCAATTGCGGAAAATTGTTTGGCTTCACCTCCATGTGACAGCCATTGTCCAGCCATTGCTTTCAACATTCTATTAGACGAAGCAAATTGTTCACCTTCAATGATATTGATATTTCTTTGCAAAGTTTCAGTTAAATAACGATGAATCGCTGCACGAATGCACTTGAGACTGGCTGGACTGCAGTACTCTCCATTCTTCACTATTAGGTCGTGGTAAAACCACCGCAGATATTTTTAATTGTTCTTCACTGACATCTTCCAGAGAACATATGTATGATATTATTCTTTTTGAAAAATTCTGTCAACTTTGCAATATGTTGCTGTTATTGTTACAGACTGCTTTTTGGTTTTACTGAAAGCTCTGTATCATTCAGTAATTTTGAAATGTCGTCAGTTATAACAGGGGCATCATTTAACATTAAATCGTCGAAGAAATCCATAATGTTCTCATCTGCATGTAGGCTGATCGATATTGAAAGTGTTCTCTTCTATAGGTTGATTGGACACATCCGCATTATTTGTGGACCTGATTTATTTGGGTCAGTGTTAAACTGCTGATCATATTGTCGGGAAATTTTGTAATATCAAGTACATTGGACCAACCGCACTCCATGATTGCAAACAATTTAATGAATGCATCAATTATTCAATACTAATAAATTTAAATTTAAAACTGTCATTGCGACTGCATACTTTTGTCAAGCCAATGTATTTATGTAAACTAATAACAAAGCGTTATTGAATTCAAAATTCATACAGCAATTGAGTTCGCGGTAGCGTTCAATAACCATACTTTGCTTTTTATTAAACAGACTTAAAAAAATCTGTAATAAAAAATCGCAAAAAGCGACTCCTGAAGATCTCCATTTCTATTCGCAAGAAACCAAATATTTTCTCTCTCGGTGTTCCTTTAGATAATCAATTATTTACGTCAAAAGTGTTAAAAGTCAAGGTTTTTGGCGGTCGAATGTTTTTTGGACGGAAAAATTCATTCAGCGACTATATCCAATGACGCTCAATCTCAACCTACAAAGATTTTTGTCACCACTGGTGACTTCAAGGGCTTTATCACCATGGATTTACGTGTCTCTTGAATGTCGTTTTGCATTCTTATCCTAATGGTAATAAGAAGAGCAGTTTTCTACCAACTGCCGATTAAAAAATGGTCCAACGTTTGATGACATAATTGACGCTTCTCGAAAACTTCTGTTTTTAATGCTAGGCCCAGTAGAAGCCGAATTACAGAGCCGCCTCTGCACCCATTGTTCCGGTGATGAACCCTGCAGAGTTGAAGAATTCAATCCGAATATGTGGGGGGATAGGCTGTAATTATGAACAAGGTTATGGACCATGAAAGATATCGCATATCGTATCTAAAAAAACACTATAGTTGTGTCAGTCGAGTGTTTAGCGAACCGAAAAGCTTCGTTTGATCTGATACCGGATCTTCCAGGTGGCGCTGAGGACCATGAAGTAGAAGATCGCCCTATCCGTAAATATTAGAAAACATCTAGGAGAGTGGTGGTATGCTAATTTTCCTACTTCCCCTAAACGTCATGCGCTTTCGCATTCTAGCTATCAGCAGTTCCATTGGTGCACCCCAGGTAACGTTGACCATGCCATCAATCCAAAACCTCCTCCCGCTTGCATTCGCCTCCTGACACACTCCCAATCTCTCCTGTCTAGAATCGCTGGGGTCCCTCCCGCCAGGTTGACCCAACTTAGATAGAACCCACAAAATTGACCTCCAGTGGGTTGCGGGTCATTGCGGTTGTAAAGGAAACAACCTGCCGGCAGACAACGAAGCTAGAAAAGACTCCGCCTTTCCCCAGACCAACCCAGAAATTGTACCTCAGCCCGCAGCCTGATCTCCTGCTTCACCAGCTAAAATAGGAACCAATCTA
>JAUYWV010160478.1:0-18357 GCA_032274565.1 Nematoplana nigrocapitula
TTTTACAAAATTGTATGAACCTATTGAAATATTTTTTGTAAGTTTTTGATTACATTTAATTATCTTTCAATAACATCGATTTTTAAACATTTTGCTGTTGTTTTCAATTCTAGTGATTAAACTGTCATATATTTGGGATTTTAAGTACTCCTATGAATAGTTCCATAATATGCCTCAAATGCAAGGAAACGCACTTAAATTTTTTTAATTTTTTTGGGAGGATAACTCGACTTCCAGTTCGGACCCATCCCTGCTATTTTTTCTGCACACGCCCCTGATAGTGTTTGTCAACTTAAAGAAAAATCTGATTCAACGTGGAATATACACAAAAGCGTATGGCAGAAACAGATCATAAACTATAAAACAGTCGAAGATTAGGTTTAGAGAAAAGGTTCACAATAAACTATAGGCAACGGGGTAAATTAAAAATCACCACAAATCTAACATTTCTGCAAATCTTGAAGTCCCATCTTGTAATTTTAATTGGTTGCTATCTTTACATAAACTTTTTGTTTTCAATTTTGCGCCTGTTTAGAGAACTCTCAATGATTTTTAAGAATTTGTTATTGAATGATATTTGTTTAAGGAATAGTATAGCTAAAGGAGGAAGCAGTGTTTAATAGTTTATTTCTTCAAGTTTTTTTATTAAAAATGAAAAAGACAGATGAAAATTATTCTCCTTATTCTCCGTCTGCTTGGTTTATTGCGGTAGAATGAATTCGATCAATTTTTAATGTGAATTTTACTGTCAAATGACTTATAATCATTTGACATTCATCACATTTGTCATTTACACATGTTGGCAAGGTGACTGAAGATGAAATGCGAGTCATTTGATAACAATATGAACGTAGAGCTATATTCGATTATGATTTTGTGCAATTGATGAACATGTGAACGGATAAGCAACTGATGAGCAAATAGGTGTCATATTTCATTGCGAAAATATAAAATCGGAAAAGGGAGTTGTTTGATACATGGCGCAGACAATTCTTAAACATGTAATTATCTTTAAGGCTCGGTTGGAAGAACATGGTGGTCTTCAGGGTTTTTTAAATATATGAAGTTTGCATAAATTCTCACTAGTCTTGAAAATATTACAAAAGCGCTTCCAAAAGAGTGTAGGTCTGGGCTATAATCCTGTGAAAGCATTGATTATCACGTTGGAAATACAACATACAATGCGGAAGGATCGATTGCTATCAAAGAGCACTAATGTCGAACTTAAAATTATACACTCCGATTTTTCTTCTTCAAATGCGACCAAGTTTTCTCGACACGAAGCATCGACTTCTTATTCAGAGAACAATGTTTGGGATTAGTAACGATGAAATTGGAAATTATTTTGTGTAGATTAGATTTCATAGTAAGCCAATCAAGGTGGAATTTTGGAGAGCAGAAAGAAAGCCAAAAGTGTTCGTCTCTTTAGGAAAATCGTGGGAATCCTGAGCGTTGTCTAGTTATGTTCTTTGAAGAATATCTTTCATTAATCGCGCATTGCCGAATTAAGGCGCGCTCTATTCACGTCCTAGAAAGGGTTGTCACCATAGAGTACTTAATGCATAGAGATTCGTCTCCAAGGTGGTTGCTAGGTTTTTATCCGGCAACTTTTTGAAAAAGTTGAAATTATGAATAATTTATTACTACAAGTGAACAATAAAAATACATAAATGTAAATATTGCACATATTTTTGTTAATATTTTTGTATATTAAACTGCTAAACAAATTGAATATTATCACGGATTTATATTGTATATTATTCCATAAGTTTTGTTTTTAAAACACGTATAATGAAGGGTGGCACCATACTATTTTGAAGCCTTTTTACGTGTCATTTGTTTGTGATGGGATAGTGTCTATGGTTGTCAGTCTCCATCAATTTCATCTCTCCTTTCATTCATTTTCTCTTTAACTCATTTACTCTCATTCCATCTTTGTTTTGTTTGTGTTTGGATCTATATGTTAGTTGAAGGTGACCTTACCTTCTCTCGCAACGCCCCCTTTCTGTTAGATTGGGGTGTGACGTCACTTGTCAGCCTGTAGTGCGTTGAAATTCCGTGACATCAACCTATCATACGGTTTTGTTTCATGGATTCATGGAAATCCCTCAGGTCCACGGTGATCTATATGGATCTATATGATAGTTCAAGATTATTACAAACTTTGGATAAATTATTCAGAAAACATACGTATATACTACTCATGTCGGGTAGTAAAAAAATAGCAGATTCATACACTAGCATTTTTATGGATTACTAATAGCTAAAACAATAGGCTAATTTTTTACACTATTTAAGATAAAATATATTGAAAATTTAAGTGTAGTTGTTAATTTACTTCGAGTTGAAACACTATGTACTAATTAGGTACTCTATGGCTGTCACAGGATTGATCAATTCACCACTTGTTTAACGCGCACGATTGAGTCAAATTTGAACACAATTCTGGAAGTATACTGTTCATAGCACCGCGTCACTCTTCCTTGGCAAAGTATACTTCAACAAGCAAATCACAAGCAGTTGGAAAAGGCTATTATACAAAAGCTCTTTGAACAAGGAAATGAAGCTGGACCATCAAACAGAGTTGAAAGAGGGCCGGAAAAAGGAAAACGTCAAAGATGCGAGTCGAAAAAGGGGAAAAATAAACCGATCAAAGTCATCGTGGACCGTTGCAGCTTGACGACCTGTACCAACGAATCTGTTTAAAAAATTAATTATTGTAAAATGACAATGTGTATACGGTCATTTTGTAGTTGTTATTATTTTATTAATACTGTTAATTTAAAATTAGTTTACAGAATTTTCGTTATGTTATTTTCTAAGAATAATTCTATTTTTTACCTAGAATAAGTAAAATCTGGAATAAATAATATATACAGTACTTTGTAAAATAATAGCTCATCCGATAACAGTGATCATAATTAGGGTCAGATTGTAGATTATCACCCAATGCGAGTTGGGCTTCTTGCTAATTATATGTACATACCTGTGGAAAATGCGATTTTGAGATGCGAATTCAATAGTTTCAAGTGCAGTGGAATAATAGCAACTATACATCTTTCTATCTTTATAAAAGGCTAAACCATATATGATTTTGGTTTTGATGAAAATGCAATAAGACCCTAAATCTGGCATTCATGAGTTGGCCCTGAATATGTGCGCTCAATCAAGTGGTTAGTTATAGTTGTCATCAATCCAACGCTAATCTTTAACCGTAACCACAATAAAATGTTGAGTGGTGAGTTGCCCACAGTGTGCAAATCAAACAACATTTAAAAAATTTTTTTATCGATGATGTGAAACTGTCAGTAATGAAATCAGCGTTTAGTTATGGTAGTTTTGACTCAACAACAGTGAGACATGGCCATTCGCATGTTAAAAGCCGGTAAATCAATACTAACCATTGCCCAGTATTTCGATGTTCACAGGACCAAGTTCAATGGAACAAGATCTATTGGAAATCTTCGAAGAAGCGGTTGCCTACGAATCACCGCACCTGCACAGGACCGTTTCATTAGACAAACACAGTTGAAGAAAAACCTTCCTTTGTGCAACGTGGACTTCTCAAGGAATATTACAGGTTTACGAAGAGTGTCAGCCAGAACTGTTCGAAACATATTGAAGCCGTCTAGGCCAGTTGCTACATACAGATCGGCACAACAGGCAAGCGCGTATGGATGGCTTGGACAACACAACGTGTAGCGCAGCCCTTTCAAGAATGGAGACGCACTCTGTTCGCCGACGAATTTCGATTGTTTGAACGGTGCAGGACACAATTCGGTTTATCGACAGCCTGGCGAACGTTTGGCAAATTTCCTTTGTTTTACAGCGAGGCGGAATGAGAGGTGTATGTATGTAGTTCAGTCATGGTGTGGGGGAGAGATTACCTATACAGGAAGGATCAATCTTGTCATTGTCAACGGCAACCTTACCGTTGTATCTCATATCCAAACCTATATATCAATGCCAGTGGACCTGGTGGAATAACATTCCCCAGTATATAACTGAAAGACTGATTGGTTCAATGAAAAGACGATGTCAAGCAATCATCTCAGCACAATGTGGCCACAAACACAGCGTATCCCTTCTCAGTGGCCACAATCTTTATTAACAAGAATGTGAGTTTTTTGTAATGTGACCTTAATAATGTGAGTTTTTTGTCAATTTGCATAAAGTTAAGTATAAACCTTTTGTTCAAGATTATTTACCTAACGTTTGCTTATGTCATTTGTAATGTTTCAGGCATAACAGATATACTGCAAAAGAGTCCACACTTATTTTTTTCAGCGATGTTTTGTGTATGACAGTCAGGCAAATTTAAAAATAACACATAACTGCGAAACTGATCATTTTCCGTCTCGCTTGTTTTCAACTTAATCTGTAGTCCTAATGTTAAATTAAAATATACAATTTTCCAAAGTTCGATAATTTTCAGGTAAAAAACATTTACAGCCCTTGCTCTTTTTCAAACACTAGTATACAGTAAGTTGCTATCCATCCCCGGCACCGTTGACTAAATACTTTTGCCATTTAAATTCTATAGCTTAGCATTTGAGTGGAGAATTCATTATGAATATTTTAATACAATTCAAATTACATGATGAATTCATTTTAAAATTATTTCTTAAACCTTTCAAAATTTTTTGACTGTTTTGATTAAAACGCGTGCATAAATTATGCGAAATGTTGCACGCGTTAACTTTATTTTGATGATATCAGGCAGTACTTATAGTGAGTTACACACTGGATCACCAATAAAATGCCATCAGTGGAACATTAATAATTGCAACACGAAGAAGTGTTGTCTAATTTCTTTGAATTAAGTTCAAAAGGCAGATAGAAGGGATGAGTTGAAAACATTGGGTCATTTCAGTGAATGTTCTTCTTTTTGGACAGATTTTAAATATAGAATTCGAGATATTTTCTACGCGGATTTGCATTTTCACCTTTCACATTCACGCGTTGAAGTTTTGAAATTAATACAGTTAAACTGAGTGTGCATTTATTCGACAGAATTATTATTTTAATATAAACAAATGGATGAATTATATATACAAGAAAATGTCCAGGGCAGATTGTTTGGTTTTCACGTATTTTGGCATTTACCTCATATTTTCGTATTTATGTGGAAAATGATATTTGAGTGTAAGTTAGCATTTACCATTTAGATCATGCGTGTCAATTAATAGACTGATAAAATACCGTTCAATAGGCAACTTTATGATTGTCATTAAACAATATAGAATTACCGAGCATAAGTTGAGGAAATACAGTACCGTATAGATACCGTACTGCATCAGTGATTCATGGTATGGTGACGTAGGTACCTATCAAAGGCGCTGACCGATGACAGTGTGAAAACGTTTATGGTGACAAGTCGCCAATATACATTTTATACCGTACTTGTTTCGTTTTCTGTTCAGTTTTGTGTCGTAGAATAAACTTTTTGTCAGTTATTCTCTAAAATTTAAAAGCTAAAAATACATTTTCACCTATTTCAAGTAAATGAATGCAGGGCAACACCCCCTGGAAGCAAGCTGGATAGTCTGGATTCTCGTCCACATGTCTGGCGGGGATGACCTAAAATAGCTCAACTATCACGGAAAGTGCGACACTGACCGTGCTACGGAAATCCACGAATGATATAGCACCAAACAGTGAGATCAAAGATCTTATACGAGGATGAGCCAGGATGGCTCTGATGACTACTATACTACATAAACAAGAAGAATGCTTTAAAAAATATTTTTTGTCAATATTTTTCACCCAAAATTCCGCCTTCTACTCACTCACGCCTATAGGGTAGGGTTCAACCGCGCTGTGTTGAAGCAAGCAACTCACTTGTTGACGACGGATCCCACGACGCTTCTGTCCTCGTGAAAAGTAGGGCGCTTGCCATGATCAACAGGAGACCAGTGCGCCACATTTTCAGCCAGAACCCGCGAAAATCCAAGGATCCGACGACACAACTAAAACAACAATCCGCGCACAGAAGTTGTAGACATGCAATTTGTGTGTGTGTGTGTACGCGTATGCCTATGCGTGTGATTAATTATTGTTAATGAATATGGGAAGGAAACAACACACGGGGAAGAAGACATCTATCCAACCAGCAGCCAAGTCTCCACTATACCTACTGTCTTGCGTCAACTAGAGTCAATTGCATTTATATAGCAAGCAGTCTCGCGATTTTTAAGTGTGCTCGTAAGCTAAAAAATCAATAACCCCCACAATCTAGTTGGATGGAGCTTGGTATACAGGCAAAGTAAAAATACTGTACATATACAGTATGTTGCATAACTCTACCAAAAAATATTGTCACGCCCAAAACTGCATTGTGGCTAATTAATCAATTTTTCAATTCATGTTGGAAGATTTATTTATAGTTGTGAACGCCACACGCGGTTTTACAGGGTTTCACTCTGTCTGTTAAATGTTAAACTTTTAATAAAACTGCTGCTTTTAAAAATTCCCATTTATTTTTTATTACGAAGTGATCTATATAAATAATATCTTTAAAACAGCTGAAACGGTCAGCTGTAAAATAAGGGTGTTTTTGTTGGTGGAATGACTTAGGCAGATTATTTCGGATCTTTAGGAGTAAGAATTGACAATCAGATAACCAGTACGCAGTTTATTATCCTACATAATGTTAAAAAGATACAGTATACGTAATTCTACTTACATTTTTTTATTTGCAGACTACTAGAAGTAGTATGTTTTTGGAAATCATATATAGGATGATTTGATGGTATATGAATTTCTGGTTCACGGTCCTCAGTGCCACCTGTAAGATCCGGCATTAAGCCAAATGAACCCTTTCGCGTCGCTAAGCACTCGATTGACACAGCTGTCAACCAGGGTCGAGGGAATTTTATTATAGCCCAAGCCGGGCGGTGGCCTCGTACCTGCGGGAGCTCCGGCTACTCTGACGGGGGTGCCGCTTGATCCCATCCCATCCCACATCATCAGCACGAGGCAACGCATTGCAGTAAAAAATTACATATATGTAGAACACCTCTTCTTCTGTAATATATATTTGCTAATGGTATAAAAATCAGATATGGTCGGAAGGAAGCCTTATGTACGCTCAGCCACGCACTCACTCCGTTCCCTTTTTATGACCACTGAATAAAAATACCCATGTAATGATCTATGCTTTTTACGGACACCATCTGCTTGTACTTTAAATTTATCAATTTTCGTTCTAAACCATGTCTCCCATTTGAATCTATTTTTGAATTACTGACTCATCTCACACTCTACTGTTATTCAGACGGAATGTAACCAAAGAAATGTCACTTACAATAAATGTTCAAAAATAATACTGCCACCATTTCCATGAGAGCATTACAGATCGCATACCATGACATGTATAAATTGACGTAAAAATTAAATAGGTAGTGTTAAAATGTGTCTAAAAGATCATAGAAGCGAAACCTGTGCCTCCCATAGAGCCTGCTTAATGGCGTCCAGCGCGCTGCGCGGATGTTTCATTGGCATGGACTCGAGACTTTCGTGCAGATTTTGTCTGATGATGGGCAGCGTGCTGTGCAAAGGTTTCGCAGTCGCGTTTGTGGATATTTACGCGCAGTTGCTTTTAAGGTGAGCAGTACGTTGTGCCGTTTCTTCGTTTCGATGCACTCTCACTATCTTGACATTCCGTGACTTGGAGTCATTAGTTGATTTTTTCTTTGGCATTTTTACAATCTTTATGACAACTGTGCGTTGTGATCACCTCTCTGCGAAGTTCTTTGCCTCTATTTTTGCAGGGGAACCGTATCTCCAATCTTCTCGATCCTTACCATCGTGTTGTGGCCCCATTTGTGTTAAGGAACAGGCGTGACTTTCGCATCACGTGTAGGTCCTCCCGTTTTGCTAACAACCTTATTCCTTATGGAGCTAAGTATATACTTTGTTTAGTCCCCTTTTGTGTGGCATAATTTTCTATTATCTGCCTTTCGGTTGAGTGCGCATTTTGTAATCATTATTGTTATAATTTTTGTTTGTACATCGATGCATAATCAAATCCTTGTGATTTCCAGCATTCGAATCAATCTCTACTCTACTCTACTCAAACTTTATAATTTCAATTTCCAAGCCTGCTTGTATATTCGTCAATTACCAAATTAAACAATTATTTCAAAATGATTGATTTTTCTTAGTTATTAATGATTGATTGTTCTGGAATTCTGCAGTATGTTTTATTATTAGGTTACGTACAAATGTTGCCAAGTTTGCTGGTTGGAGTTACCTAACCCCTTCCGGAGGAGAGGGGGGCAGCGCGCGACCGCGAGGCCCAGTAACCGGGCAACTCCCCACGGCCGTCTCCACGATCGATGAGGTCCGCACCGTCTCGCCGAAGATGGCAAGGCGAAGAGCCGAAGAAGAGAGACAAGAAAGAATCAGATGAGAGAAGTCTTGCTGGCCTTCTCCGCAGGAAGGGCAAGAGGGGGAATCGGATTTACCGATCCGGTGGAGGTAAGAATCAAGGTGAGTCGAGTGCCCGTTGCAGCGAAAGCGTGAAAGCTCGCAAAGGGAAGAACGGGGAAGGAGAAGCTCACCCAAAAAAGTATTTGGAATCTGGTGGTCTAAAAGTTTGTTACAAAGAGTAGACCGCCAGGAGAAAAGAAGAGAGTGATGGATGAATGAGGAGGATACAGAGTAAGAGATTGAAGCATCGAAAGGAGAGGTTTGTTCGAATAAGTATTGAGATTTTGCGTATAATGTGTTACAACAAATCGATAAATAATGTGAAATGCAATATGAATGTGGTCAGTTGTCATTTCACTGCGGTGTAAGGTGTTCTTTATCTTCACGAAATGCCATCAAGAGCGCATATCAAAAACCGGTATAAAACTGACGTATAGATTTGGTAGTCTCAAAAAAGCCTAAAACGCACCCTTAAAACGGAGTCTGAGGCACCCATACAAAGAAGAATAAGGAATCACATTGGGCATGCCCTGCCACGCCATTCAAAGGGTGGGTATCCAAAATTTCAGCTCTCTCCAATTGATGGTTTACGAGGAGATAGCGAACACATAGAGAGACAGATAGACAATTAATTTTGAGAAGCTCTCCGTGTAATCATATTCCGAGTATTATGTCTACCATATAAATCTATTTCTTTTATTACGAATTCATCTCCCACTCTATTGTTATATTTTCCTCTCACCATACAATTGTACCTATTCCAATTTATATTGTTTATCTCAAAATATACACTTATTATTCACTTAATAAGAAAAGATTAAAAAATAATCCGCAAAGATACAAAAAATATAATATACTTGAAATAAAATGAAACAAAGAATGTAATCTTTAGAAGAATATGCAAACATCCATATGTTGAAGAAAAATATTTTTATAATATACTGAAAGATCAAATTGATAATATCTTTTCAGGCAGTGATAAAACATTATTTCTGGATATAGAAACATTGACTTCGTTAACATAGAAAACAGGAACTATTTTGATAAAATACTGAACAAAAATGTCCATCAATTAATAGCTTCCCCAACTAGAATTACTAGTTCAACACGCACTATCATTGATTATTTTATCTAATACCTAATAAAAAATTAAAGCGACTACATGTATATTATTAATAATTAAAGGCATCCACTAGCTCGGAATGTAACCTAAGAAATATCCCTTGCAGTCAATGTTCAAATCAAATCAAATGCTATTGTCACAGTTTCCATGAAGATTTGAGTCTTAACAGTGTCTACAAAGACCCTAAAACGGAACCTGTGTATCCCATAAAATTTGTTTAATGACGGGAAGCGCACTGCGCAGGTGTTCCATTGGCGCGGACATTTTTTACGGCATTCTCGATGCACCCGGCCCATCAGCAATGGGCAACTGTCATTACCCACTACTAATGGGAGGTGCAGATCGATTCCGTCAACCATGCCCGCTACAGCAGATCTGTGTGGTTAACATGCCATACTACTATGATAGTAGTATGCAGAGGTGGACACCAGCATCCACCGCAGAGGACAGCGATCACAGGAGGAGACGCCGAAAGCCGGGCAGTTTTCATTCGTCCTGACGGACTTAGTCGGTGCACCGCGATTCGTACTGTCCGTTAGCACCTAGTTTTCGGACATCCACTGAAATTAATCACGAAAGATTGACCTAGCCGAGAATCGAACCAGTCAAACTCGGTGTTTTTGTGTCAAGCGAGTTACCACTACACCACCGCGGCTGTCACCTGAGACATTCGTGTAGCGTCTAATTGTTGACGGACAGTGCTCTATGTGAAGGTTTTGCAGTCGCGTTTGCGGGATGTTGTCACGCAGTTGCTTTTAAGGCGACCAGTGCGTTGTTGCGTTGTTTCTTCGTTTCGATGCACTCTCATTCCCTTTGGCAGCACGTGCCTGGGATCCAACAGATGTGTTTATTTTCTTTGACGCAATTCAATTTCCGTTACGCCAGTACAGTCATTAGATAAAAAAATTTTTTATCTTTTTTTTTCAAAATAACTGAATACTTGACTTTATTAATGATCGATTGTTGTGGAGTTATGCAATGATTTATGATTAGGTTATTTACAAAGGTGGCAAATTTTGTTCCAATCAGTAATGGAAATTTGGAAAATTTGCTTATAATATGTTACAAAAAATCGATCAATAAATCAATAATAAAAAATGCAACATGACTGTGGTCAGGGGTGAATTTACTGCTGCGAAAGGTGTTCTTTATCTCCACGAAATTTCATTAAAATCGCATATCAAGAACAGGTATAAAAATGAATCATAGTTTTGGTAGTCTCTAAAGGGCCTCAAACGGACCATTAGAACGGAACCTGTGGCATTCATACGAATATAAATTAAAATCACGCAGTACATGAACTACCCCGTCATTCAAAGTATGAGTATCCAAAATTTCAGCTCTCTCCGATTGAGGTTTTAGTGGGAGATAGCAAGCACACACACACACAGAGAGAGAGAGAGAGACAATTAAATTTTCGAAGCCCTGCATGTTATCTCATCCGAGGTTATCACCTACGTACAGTGTTAAAAATTAACTTAAAAGAACAGTTGAATTACAGGCAGAAACATAAATGATCAGAACTTAAATAATTTTAAAACAAAATTGTAAAGTATAACACAGAAAATTATGAATAATAAATAGCTAAAATTCTAATCAACTGTGGAAATTATTCTGTGATAATATTAAATATGCGCATTTAAATTGATTCCCGTATAAATTATATAGATTACCTAGGTGCAAATTTTACATCGGACGGTAGATGCCATGAGGAAATAAGAACAAGAATTGCTATGTCTAAGAAAGCCTTTACCAAACGAAGAGAATTGCTCACCAAAGGGTTAAACATAGAAACTAAGAAGAAAATTGTCAAACCAACAATATGGCGTGTAGCCCTGTATGGATCAGAAACATGGACACTCCAAGAAAGCGATAAGAAAAAGATAGAAGCATTTGAAATGTGGATATGGAGACGAATGTAGAAGATATCTTGGCAGGATCGGAAAACCAACGAAGAAGTATTAGAATAGATAAAAGAAAGACTTAATTTACTTCAGACTATATTGAAACGAAAGAAGAACTGGATAGGTCACATCCTAAGAAAAGATGATTTAATGAAAACAATCATAGATGGACGATTTCGTGGAAAACATGGACGAGGAAAGCCAAGAAAAGTCATGTTAGCAGAATTAAATACAGATTCATATAAGAATCTAAAACAAAAGGCAAAAAATCGAACGGAGTGGATAAAATGTATGCCATAAAACGTGAACCTGCTTGACTAAAAAGAACACTCGATAGATAGATAGATAAATTATTTGGTAGATTGGATTATACCTAGTATTAAAAAGTCCTCCAGAAATAGAGACTTTATAAAAATTGCTAAAAAGCAGGACTATTGAAAATATACATTAGATATAAAAAATATTCAATAAGAAATGAAAATTGCAAAAGATATGCATTATAAAAGATTATTTAGAACTTACTGAAATAATAAAATTCTGTGAAAGTAAATAGAAACGATTCATGGAAAAAACAATAAGACAGATACAATAGAAATGATGAATACCAGTGAAAAAACAATAAATGATCTAAATGAAATTGTGAAATTTTAAATAACCATTTTGCAACAATATGAAAAAATGTGGAGAAAAATAGTTTGCACTAATAATAAGGTTTTTAAAAATGTTATGCAAATACCCATAAATAACTCTAGTTATTTTTATAAAAACAAATAAGACAGAATTCTTAAAAATCATTGATAGTCTAAATAGTAAAAGCTCCTCTGGCGATGCTTTTGTCTCACAATAAAGCTTCTTAAACAGTTAAAAGAAGAAATAATATCAGTACTGACAAAACTTATTAACTTCAGCCTAATTGAACAATATACTCAGACAGTTTGAAAATTACAAAAATTATTCCAATCCATAAGTTCCCATGAAGACCGCAACAATTACAGACCAATTTCTTTACTCTTTAATAAATTGTTTTGAGAAAAACTGTAAACCGACATTAGAAATAATATTGAATTAACAATATCCTATTTACTAATCAATTTGGACTTATAAAATATCATAGCACTATAATTGACGATTACATTATTAAACAACAAAGACTAAAGCTAAAAATTATTGGAATTAACATACAATAGATCTAGAAATAGTCTTTGATAGGATGGACAGTGACATGACTAATGAAAAATATATTACTATGGTATAACAGGGAATTTGATAATAAATTGATATCAAGCTACTAGACAAATAAAAAACTATATGCATCAGTAAGTGATACCTTATCAGGAACCACAGAAATAAGGTTGGGGTACCACAAGGTAGTGTCTTTTGTCCCAATCTATTTTCTCTATATATAAATGATATCAAAAATCATTTACCAGATCAAAACAGAATACCGTACGTTGCTGGCTGTATGTCGTCGACTGAGCGTGGCAGTGACGTCACCAATAAGCAGATAACTGACGTAGGACTGTAGACAATGCGTAGTAATGGAATAGACCAGAGAAGAACAACGGAGCTGTGTCGATCTGTTCTCGCGTCGATAGGGAGCTCCGTTTTCCAGGAATAATCGTCGTTATCAAGGCAAATGTTAACGTATTCGCTGTACTTCGAATGATCCATGATGAAAAGCGTGCAAGCCGATTTACTGACTGAGTATGACACCTTTCTCCCTACACTTCACCGCCTTACTGGACTTCAAATAACAACAAACGTTTACATTCTTACGTTTACAACTACGCTTAAATCATCCGTTTGGACATCCAACAAGAACTTCCAGGAAGCAGAAGGTGGAAACGTTGGAGAGAGAGAGAGTGTGTGTCCAGGCGTGGTGAGGAGTCGTCTCCTGGCGCTGATGCCGCTGTAGTTGGAGAGGTGTCAGTTGTTGGTGGAGGTTGGGGATGGATGGCGCAAATCTGAAGGGGGTCCTGGTTAGGCTAGACAGTGGTGGCCCCTTCGACTTGCAGCTCTATAAGAATGGTAAACCTTCAATGGATTCCGGGGCATTCATTCCTTCGGGGCAATGACAAGACCGACTCCTTAGCCAAGACCGGCGCCACCCACCTCTCCTTTCAACGCTTCAATCTCTCACTCTGTTTCCTCCTCTTTCATCCACCACTCTCTTCTTTCCCCCCGGCGGTGTACTCTTTGCAACAAACTTCTAGACCACCAGATTCCAAACACTTCTTCGGGTGAGCTTCTCCTTCCCGTCTTCTTCTTCTTTTGTTACCATTTCGGAACGCTCAAGCGCGGCCCATCGCCTTCACGAAGGCCAGGATGCCCGATATGTTCTCTTGCAGTATTTCGCGCCTTCGCTGCAAGCGGGACTCCACCCTCCTTGAATCCTACCTGTTAATTCTACAGGTCTGCCGTGGAGGTTATGGTGGGCGTGGTCGGGGGACTCGATGTCTCCTCCCAAGCGATGGGTGCGTGATTGGGGGAAGTCGCCTCCCAAGCGAGGGGGTGTCGAGAATGCCGGCAAAAAGAAATTTCACTTCTAATATCAATCCAAATCAAGATGTGCCATAGCCTCTCCAAAATTCAACCATGAACCTCTAAGCACAACTCAAACACATTTCATCAAAATTCAAAAACTCAACTCAACTAAACTATCATAAACCCAAATTATTTTAACCAAACTCCCAAAAGTACACTAAAAGAAATACACCAGTTCATACCTAAACTCCACGCTAACATACAAACACCAAAACACGTAGAACAAAGTTATTTTAAATATTAAAAGAGATAAAACTACAACTGAAATAATTAATTATATTTTATAATTAATCTGATAGATAAATTTTATTTCTTGATGAAACCTGCAGATGAGTATGTTTTGGGAAGCATTTCACCGACACTCCACTCTACTTGTAAAAAACTCTTGTATCTAAAAATGAAACACTTAGCATTTACTTTTTTTCTTCAGAAAACAGAAACAGAAAAACCAACGTCCGAAGAAATCAATTTAATCTATGGAGTTACTTAGCAGAGCAAAAGAATGAAAGGATGTTTTTCGTTTCTTACCCAGTCTCATCCAGTCTTCTAAATTCAACAATGAAAAAATTGAAGAGGAACCCGTTAAAAACCAATGGATTTCGCAATTATACTATTTGGTTTACAGCAGATTATACATATTTAATTTTGCTAAGCTAATTGAAATACAATAATGTCACGCTTTTAATAACGTCGGTGTGATTCCGATTCATGTTCATCGGCATGCGCTTCCGTTGAAATTCAGCACACCATTTTTCCTGCATTGACATAAGGTGGACTGTTATTTTCCATATTGTCAACTATTCACATTGCTGAATCAATCATAAAATAAAAATAAAACGCAGCGCAGATAAAATTATTTTAATCAAAAACAGCATATACACTTCCAAACCTCTCTTAATATCAGCTGTTTGTTTATAAATTTACCTGTCAGGCTGATACTGATTTGTCTACTGTACTGTACATAAGAAAAAAATAAAAAGACACCTTAATAAAAAAATTAGAAAACACCGACCACTCAAGGACTGACTTTAATGACCATCCACTGTAATTGTTTGCTCTTCATGTTCTGATAATATTAGTTGTAATACTTTCAACATACAAAGCGCATATGAGGTCCCTCCTCCGAAGAGAGATAGTGAACCTGACCGACTCTATAGGACAAATTCACATGGTACCCAAAAAGTCAGTCAAGTTCCGCTACCCGTCCTGACATTGATCTCCAGTTTACATGTCTCCCTTTCTCTCTTTGAAGTCTTCCAAGTCTCAAAGACCAGTTGTGGACTCTGGTGCCATGCGTTTCTATGGGTCGACTGGCTCTGGAGATGTGTTGGGTTTAAAACGCCCGGAACGCCGCTATCAGCCGACACTTGATCTCTCAACGGAGCGGTCGCATTTTTGCACCTCGGTATCAACACGTGCGACTTTATCCACAGCAATATCGAGCCTATGGCGCTCCTTTAAATGGCGCCTAAATTGGCATACGGCTATGTACGACTTAAGACATGGTCATTTTTAACGTGTATAACCATCTCCTTACTTGAGGCGAACATTCTGTGACAATTTTCGGTAGACTGTTGAGGACTACAATATTTCTTTTCTGTATTTGTATTTACTGTTATCGAGTTTTTGTCTTTGTCTTTGTTTCAACTTGTGATTCTAGTCCATTTAAGCATAAGTGCATGCAATAGTTCTTTCACTCTGTCTATTGTAGAGGCTTTGTACATCAAAGAACAGAATCCTTCCCTTAACTGAAAAGTACATATGAATGGTTGCTCCTTTTCTTTGAATGGTTTTTAATATTTTTTCAAAAAGTCGCGCATATTGTTTTCTTTACGAATCGATTATAATACCTGTACTAAAATAAATTAGGTTGTATCTAAAATATTCACCTTTGCTTGATAAAGAAGTTGTGAACTGCGAAAATGTTTGCAAGTAAATGAATTTTACATTTGCTGCTTTTTTATGTTTATCCTAAGTTCCGAAAATTCTTCAACTATAGAATAATAAAATTAAGAATGGAAATATTAATTTAACAGACTTATAAAGAAAGCTTGTAATCACTTTAATTCTGACCAAAACCAACGTTTCGTGCAGTCAAGCACAAAAATGTTTGTGCAGTTACCACGGGAATTTTGTGCAGTTACTAATAACAGTTCTATTAGTGAATATTTAATTCAATTTAACGCAGTTACACCACCTACGCATACAGATACACAAATATAAAGTACAATAACTGCGTCTATTTATCGATCGCTTCGCTATGTCGAGTTTGAAGAACTTTTGTCGCTATACCAAACGTCGAGGCCTAGGCAGACGTCTCTGGCAAACCTGGTGCGCCACTTTGGGCCATCAGCCTACAAAAAATGTGTTAACCATATTGGCACGCGTTTTGACGGCAGAACCCCACTCAGCAGATGTTGAACGCCTGATAAGTAACATAAGTCACATTTTGAAGAGTGCAATTCGCAATTGATGATCAGTGGACTACGAGAGCGAATATTTGTACATCTACCACATTACCACAACATACCGACACTGATGCAGTGGGGTCCTCGGAATACCGTGTGTTCTTTATTGGTGTCCTGCAGGCAGCATCGCGTCAAGTACAAGGCTTTTCCTCAAGGTATTTTTGCAGACGCGTGTCGAACTGAGGTTGAAGGCGATTCTGACTGTGCCGTCAAGAAGCCGGAAATTTCACAACGTGTAGCATAGGTAGTGGCATTTATACGTGTGCATTGTTATAAAAGTTTGTATTCTTGTTTTACTATTTATTTCTTATGCGCATATTTGAGAACCCGTGTCATTCGGCGAAAGGCGTGAAAATAGAATCATATTTCTAAAACTTATGAATGTGTAAACAGGTATTGACTAAATAATAGATCAAAGTTTTTGCATTTTTTGTCAAATACCCTATATCTGTTTGTTCGTCCTATGGATATGTATGAAAAAGTAACGCTTTGTGCAGTTGCCAATATAACTTAGAATAAGCCCTGCTCTAAAAATTGATAAGTGCATATCAATTGCGTTATATATCGGTCACATATATGCTGCAGGATCTGAAAAATGTAAATATTTTCAATATTTTGGGTGTCTTAACTGAGAATATAACTGGCACTGAACATATAATCAAGATAACAAGCATAACTTTACTTTTGACACTCCTTTCGGAACTCATGAAATGGTGAAATAGTATACCATAAATGCACCAAAGACACCCATCTACCAAAACAGGACGATAACCTCTCAAGGAACCAACAGAGACTTCTCACCCAGATGAGGATTGGTCATTGTAAACTCTTGAACTCCTATCTTCACCGCATCAAAGCCATCAACACTCCGAACTGTGACTATTGTGACACCGAGGAAATCTGATCGTCTTCTGCCCACAGTGGACAGACTTACTTTGGGGGCCCACTCATTTTGAGCCGCAGGTCCGGGAGCGAACCAAATTGCTACAGGGATCGAGGCTCAAAAGCTTCGCCTGCCAGTGAGGGCATGGCAGACATAACACCTATAGCAGCAAGAAGAAGACTGAGAAGAGCCTATCCGTCTCTAACGCTCAGAATTATTTATCAAGACTGTAATTCCCGTTATACTATGGATAAACTTAATACTTTCCAAAAGAAAAATGCGCGTAGTTCACATCAAAAAGTGTTTTTCTATTTTAAAGTATTAATAAACAAGACCAGTAAGTCCGATGATGCGCCCTTGTTGTTTCTTGCCATTTCTCCCGAAAAAACGATATGTGAGAATGCTTCAATTGCTCACACGAAGTTTATGAATCCGGTCCTAAATTGATTAAGAATTCTTCTCCCAAATCCAGTTAGAACACACAGACAGACCCATTTAAAGAGATCCTAGGACGCATCCAAAAATATTACTGTAAATTAAATAGTAGTAGAATCCTGTTGAAATCTTTGTCCTTGCGTGTCATAAAAATCGCGCATTAAATGAAACTCAATCGTATATTTGAAATCATTTAGATGGTCAAAAGAACACCTATGTCTTCGTCAAAAAGTTATCTTTTTTGGCGTGTGTAAATGGGGGAGGTCACTTGGGTGGGCAGGCAACTGATGTGAACACTCACTTAAAACGGTGATGGCGACCTGTCTCCTTTTGCAGGGAAGGTCAAAGTTGACTGGACTGATCCCTAAAGTCGTCTGTTGTTTACCTCCACGCGGGGAAGGCTAGGGTCCCTTGTACTGGTACGGTCATGAAGAGACTCACGCCAGCTGAGGGGACGCGAACGGGCACAGGCTCATGGGTGTAGGGTGCGCCTACAAATCCGTCCATGCAACGGCACGAGACGCGGACGTCCCTCAACTATTTCGAGGTGGACTGTTGCATCCCCCC
>JAUYWV010160589.1:0-18353 GCA_032274565.1 Nematoplana nigrocapitula
TTTGAGAAACATGTCTCATCCTCGGGCAAAAAACAAAGATATATAAATATCACTTGCATTAATGGTGCAATTGCTGAATCAATTTCTACGGAAGCAATACAGTTTTATTTTTTAATAAAAGTTCGAGATTGCCCGGTTAGCAGATTTGAAAGTTAACAAATCAATGAATAAATCTATCGTTTCAGTCTTCTGTAATATGTTTTATACACAAATGTGTCAAATATTGTCGCAATGAGTAAATACAAATTTGGAGATATTGCCCATAACGAAATGTAATTGAGAACGCAGATAAATCATCATCAGCATCAAGGCCGTTGGCGCACCCACTCCTTGACACCCTGTCGGCAACCATCCGCGCCGGTTGCTCGATGCTACAACATCAGTCCACTTTGCATGTCATTAAAAAATTTCTGTACTATAACCATTTCCCAAACATAATTATTAGTCTTTTTTTCTGTCCATGAAATCCTCACTCACTAACCGACGGTCGCATATCAAGAACATTATATACAATGACGTAAAGTTGTGGTAGTCACAAGAGTCTAAGACCGTATTTAAACGAAACATGTGGCACCCATATAGATTAGAATTAATCAAAACATCGCGCATATTGCGCCCAACCATTAAAAGGGTGGCAACCGAAATTTTCTGCTCTTTCCGATTGATTATTTAGGAGGAGGTAGCGAAAACCTAATTATTTTGCAAGCTCGCAATTGTTTTACATTCAGAGAATTTTGAATTTAAACTAAATAATTACAATTCCAAATTAAAACAGAAATTTAACAGTAAGAACGTTAATGAAAATCGAAGCACCATTGTTTGAAAGGACGTAATGTTAAGATGGTCAGAGATAAGCACAGTTAAGGATCGTGAGCATGTCCTCCACATTGACCCGTTATGATGAACAGCCATCTGGGTGAATCCAGACCAGTGATCGACCGCTGCCAAGTTCTTGAATTTTCTAACCAATGGCCGATGTACATAAATTACAAGAGACCTTCTTTAATTTGTACATTTTCAAAATATGAAAGGGGACTGACGATGACAGAAGCCTCTCGGCTGGCCAGTGAGCCCAAAGTATGTAATGTCTTCTGTATTTTGATCCAAAACCTAATTTCTTGCCTTTCTGTATTTGGTCTCGCCGGTCGGTCGTCAGGCCCCTTTCATAATATAAATCACTTCTGTTCACTGAATAGAACGAGTCACCAAAAATATTGCAATCTGTCAAAATTGTCCTCAATGTTACCGCTTCTCCATTATGCATGCGTAGATCTTAGGTCTCAGCCGGCCGATATTATGATATTACTAAAGATTTCAAGAATATAGTATGGTTTCATAAATTATTCCTTTCAATCTACCCTACTTTATAAGCAAAGCTCACAACATTTGAATCATTGATATTACCTGCCGCTTTTCACGTGTTGATTACACTGTATTGCCTAACGATAATTTGCAGCTGTGGGATGATCTACATGGAGCCGATGCAGATGGGATGGCAACCTCTCGTCCAATCCTGGATGGACAATGAGCTTCCCGATTGTCTGAACAGTGATCAGCGACATACTCTGCAGGTGAAAATATTGTAAATTTATATTTGTCAACCCTCACTCAAATTCTGCACACCCGGAAAAACTTAAATTATATCTGCCCCGCTCCCCATTGTTTATTTAGTTGCTTTTCGATTGGATTCTACCTCCATGTCTACGCTTCGTAGAAAAGCACTGTAAACAGTTCGTCTCGTGTCACAGGATGCATCTGGTAACAAGCATGCTCAACCTCTATTCGTGCTTGTTGGATGATGTCAGGTTAGAACATCTGACGATATAAAAGTTTAACTGCATATCTATCATATTTTGTTTTAACTGTATATTTTCCGCTGTATATGACATTTTCTGTTATTGTTTAGTGATACGAGTTTAGACAGAGTCCTCGATGTTTGGGTCATCCTTGGGGGGGGGGGCTCAGTCCGCCCTACTCGTCCCTTCTTCTCACTTCCAACGTCCACTCTAACTGGTCCTACCTCAAACACCTTGACGGTGTGGGTGTCACGGTAAACCTCCAATGAATACCAGGCCACACATCCCTCCTCGGCAATGAGAGGGCCGACGCTTTATCCAAAACCGATGCCTCTTCTGCTGCTAACGTCCCAATCTCTTTCTCGGCCTCATCCTCCTTTATCCATCACTCTCTGCAATTTTCCTGACGGTCTTCTCTTCGCAACAAACTTCTAGACTGTCAGATACCCAATACTTCCTCTGGTGAGCTTCTTCTTCCCCGTTCTTCCTGTTGCGAGCTTTGGCGCCTTCGTTGCAACGAGCACTCAACCCTTCTTGCCTCTTACCTCCATTGGATCTGACAGTCCGATTCCCCTTCCTGCGGAAAATCTTTCTCACCTTCTCCAGTCTTGTACCTCATTTTTTTTAATTTTGGTGATAGGTGAGCCTCCTTGGCCTTTGGAGACGCATGTGGGGAGTTGTTGCTGTTTGTTGTTTGTTTGCTGGGCCTCGGCGGCCCTCCGGAAGGGACCGTGTAATCAACAATAACAACAAGGAAGTCGATTATCGAACGTGCCAGATGTGAATGAACTGGAGCTGTGCGAGAGGCTCCCACAGCTGGAACCGGGGTAGGCAGGACAGCTCACCAGCAGGTGCTCCACTGTGTCCTCTGCTGCGTAAGTTTGCAGTTGGGATCACTCGTTTTCCCGAACCGGTGCATGGTGCTCCTGGTGAGTGACGAGTGCCCTGTTCGTATATGGGCCACCACACAACTTCCTCATCTGTCCCGATTTTTTCCAGTGCTTTGTCGTACAGCCTCATTTGTCACGCGGACTATTCGTTAATTTTCGCAGTCATTTCTTATGAAATGAATCAATGGCGTATAGAAGGACAGTTAAGACTAGCCTCGTATATCCGCCCCCACAACTGGCACTGGGGTAGCGTGTAAGCGGGACACCTCACCAGCAGGTGCTCCATCGCTTGGTAGTTGGGATCTATCGTTTTTTCGAACCCGCGCCCTTCTTATCGCTGCTGTGTAGGACTGCATTGAGCTGAGAGTGTAGACTGATCCAGACGAGAGGCTAATCGAGTATAGTAGCCCTCGCGCAGCTCCGTACGGGCCACTCCCTCTTGCTCGCCTCGTACCTCCACCGTATTAGGAGATCTGACTCCCCCACCTGCCTCTTCTGCAGGGAGGCCCCCCAAGACCTTATCCATCTTCTCCTTCTCTGTCCAGCTCATACCCAAGCCCGCCACCTCTTCCTCAGAGACAATCCCACCCTCGAGGTTTTCTCGGACGGGCCCGCGCGTGCTTCCCTACCTGAGGGAGATAGGGGTGCTGACGCCCACCCCCCCCCGACCGAGAATAATAATAAGAAGTATAGTGCAGAAGGAAGTTGGGGTTTGAGGGAAGTCTGTAGGGGTAGGAGGAGGATAACACGTGCAGAAGTTATGGTGCGGATATTGGGTCAAAATGTTGGAAGAGAGCACCGAAAAGTTTGCATATTGTTTGTGTACCATGTCTGTCATATAGGAAAGTGGGGCAGTCGAGTGAGGACGAGGAAGAGGATTTTGAAGTTGACGAGGACGACCCGGAGGTGATGAAACCCAAATCGGTGTCGGAGGCGAAACTTCAAGAGGAGCGCACTTCTTTCCTACTTCCCCACTTCTTCTTCTCCGTTGTCTGGTCGGTGGGTGCTCTGCTCGAACGGGAATCCAAGCTGCGATTTGATGAGTTCTTTAAAGAACTTTGCGAAATGCCCGAGGGATCGAAGGGCAAATATCCCAGGTAATAAACAGACTCACCAGCAAGTAGATTTATTATTTTTAAACGATTTTTTTTCTATTGTTTATGTTTCTTTTTTTATTACTCAGAAATATGATGGATCAGGAATTAAGACTTAGTGGAATAGAAAGTACAAAGTATAAAGTTTTTTATTATATTTTTCTTGTGTTAATTTGCTACAAAACGATATTAGATATTTGTACTACTATTATAGTAGTATAGAATGACGACATTTTATTTATTTTTCATAAATGATAGGTTCGATAAGATCCACCAGCAGACCGGTTTCGGGGTTATTGCCCCACGTCAGGGCTTAGTAGTGATCAGTAGTCGAACTGGTTATCCACTAAACCACGAGATCGCTTGTCGAACATGCTGGCTGTGCCCAGTACTGACGAGGGGCAATAACTCCGAAACCAGTCTGCTGGTGGATATAGTTTGTCGAACATACCATTTTTAAAAAACGATCTATATTAATAAAGACGAATAGTATGTGTGCGTCTGTAAACTTCTTCTGAGCTTATATCTGAAACTCATTTACAATGCTATTCATTACCCGTATGATGATGCGAATCGAGCAGAGCAGCTTTGTCAGATCATGTTTAGAAGTAATGTATATTCCTACTGACAGTCAACTCTATCCTAATAATATTCTGTTGGCAATGTCTCTGACTCTCCAGACCACCCAATCTCAAGTGTGCACGCAATATGATGATTCCCAAGAAGGGCCTAATCTTTGATCATGTCTACATCAAGCGACAATTTGGATCGTGGACTTCGTGGAATGCCATGGTGGAAAAGTTGGACATGGAGATTGCCACGAAAACCAGTGATGTATGTATCCCATGATGTCATTTATTAGTTGCAAATATTCACCAGAGTAATGCCGTCTATTGCGAATTAATTAGCATAAATAAACCAGCCTCTGGTGCAGCTGATGTTGTCATCTGTAGAATGCTTTCCAGCATTCATCCTGTCAGCTTTATCTTGTACACACTCTCGGATGTAAAATTGGCCAACATACACTGGGTTAGTGGCGCGTGCAAAAGACAGCAAATTGTCGTCATAATCACTGTCGTAGTGGTACATTTGAGAGGAGAATGGGGAGAATGTACCCGAGTTAAAAAATACAATACACAAGTTTCTCTTGTTAATTGTCTCGTGTTTGTTTGTACGTAGTGTGCTGTTTTCGAGTGATTTGTTTTAAACATAATAGTGAAATCGATTAAAATCGTTTATCTCTGGAACATTTAACTGTCTATGTTACTTTCTATCGAGGAAATACTGTATGTGAGGAATTCCCTGCGATCGCACCACGTTAGCAATAAGCTGGCACTGTATCTGCATTTATATAAGAAACACCTTTTATTCTATGTCAAGTACAATTGTTGGATAACTGTGTATTCTATGCTACATCCATTGTTCTTCAGACACCAAATATTGACGATATCTTTCCAAATTCAGCATCCCCCATGAAAACGGTGGTATGATTAATCTATAGAGTGTTCGTGTCTCTCTTTCAATTTCACTATTTCTCTCCACATTCATTCATTCAGTTTGTTTGATTTTAATTTTATGTTATATCACTAACTAGATCTTGATTTTTGCAACACACTTGCGTTTCTCAGTACATTATGTTCAATTCTATCCATCTATTTTGAGATTTACGCGGCCCGCGTTTCAAACTGTTAGTTCTTATCGAGTTTCAAAGTCGAGTCATCGCTGCGTATACCAGTGAACCACGTCTGTAGATTCCTAATATTATAAACTTATTGTCTAAAGATCCTCTAATGTAGTACTTAAAGTAGTAAGAATGTGTTCCTATTTTGGTTGCACATGTAGATAAATCTCCAGAAAGTAGCAGGTTTGTATCCGTTAGTTTTTTGTTTTATTGAATGATTTTAGCTCGTATTTTCTACACATTAAACATATTTTTCGTGCTCCACCGGTAGCTTTAATGCCACATTGCTGACGTATTCTCTTGGATGACAACTAATCTAAACGTTTACGCAGTCAATTGCTTGAAGATGTTTAACTGGTATTTTGAATAGCAGTGCTGCTTTCCTTGAGACCTCCTACTGTTTCTCTTTATTTTCCCTCCTATCTCTCTTTTCTTTTTTCTCTCTCCCCTCCCCATTTTTCGATGTAGACTTTCGGCCAATAGGCACCAGTGCAGTGGTAGCAAGTATAATCCATTCACTGTCGTGAGGTATGGTTGTGCTTCGCTCCGCATAGCATCAGCTTGGGGAGATAGCGGGTCCTCGGCCACGCCGTAATCCCAGGAAACGAACGCGCGGACAGGCTATCAGAAAAAGTCTCACACCTTCCCCAACAAGACGTGTATATCGACATGACCACTGTCAAATCTGTAATCAAAAGGCAGCACTCACTCGACCTCACCCACAGCCGCAGAAACCTCATCGCGTGGATCCATGCCACAAATGCAGGACTCGCCGCACCCACCAACACCTCAAGGTGGATCGAATGCACCCTGCACCAGTTCAGATCCGGCACCTCCCCACTCGTCAGATAGACTCTCAATAGAGCTTCGGACCCAAACTGCCGCGACTGCGAAGAACCAGAGTCGATTGAACACCTCTGCAAATGCCCAGCCTGGACAGCCCACCGGATGCGTCAATAGGACCCCTCTCCTAGCCTCCACGAAACTCTAGATAACCACAAGAGACTGGAAGAATATCTCAGGGGGATCGGGCAAACCGACCCTCCCGTCGGCTAGCCCGGCATTTATCCGCGGTACGAGGGATTGCTTGGGTAACATAATAAGAAGATAGCGGGTTTCTTTGGTGACGGTCACTTGGATTGACCGCGCCACTCTCTCAGTATCATCAGAATCAAACGGGTGTGTGGAAGCGGGAATGGCAGTACTACTGTATATGTATACTGTACTGTATAGCAGCATTCTAACAAACGTCGGCTAACTAAGAAACGAAAACTGCTCAAATGATTGCGAACTATACCAGATTGCTGCCATACGACGAACCCTGCGGGCGAAAACAGAGAGCCGTCTGGCATTCTCCATGCACTCTCCTTCTTTTCCCCGAAGACTTATCCCATATCATTCTTCGTTGTTTGAAACTTCCCATTTACCGATTGTTTTATCTTCCCCCCCCCTCTACTCATATTGGTGACCAGGGTTGCTTGAATATTATGGGCTCGTGCGACATTAGTGCCGCCGGACCGATTCTATGAAAGAGCTTGCGGGTAAATCATCACCAAAACTGCCATTGTCTGCGTCTCAGACTGCGCCGAGCCAACACATCTCTTTGAAAACATTATAATGGATACTTTTGCTGAGAAATTGCTATCACACACCCGTATACGTTAATCATCACATTCATTATCCAATAACTCCCCATTCCAACTGCATGCACTCGCTTGCACCTAAGCAAACAGATTTATTTATTTTATGTTGATAGCTCTCTGGAGAAGCTAATAATCGCACCTTATGTTGAGCTCAAAATACAACGAAAATATTCCTATATAAGGACTGTCCCATTATTTCAGGAGGAATATGGACCGTTTATTTCCAATTAGTAATTATTTTCGGTATAACAATGTCTTCTGCGTCCTTTTCAATCCAAGTCAAGTTTTATAGACCCTTTTGTATCTGCTTCGAATGTGTTCCAGCAGAGCCACCCCTTCGTTCGGTTTGGTCAAATAGTACAAAAAGCTTTTGATCTCCATTTGTTTGACGATGATATAGAACATTTATAGAACCACTATATTCCAGTCTGTCACAGTAAATTGGGCAAATATATATTTTGTCTTATTTGAAATTTGCAGTGCTGTGTTATTAGAGACTTGTTTTACAATTTGAAATATATATTGTTACAGTTTAATACACCTAAACTGGTCTAAGTGTTATATAATTTTCATATGCGTACTTCTTTTTTCAACATGCTTCTCTGTGTTTGTCTTTGATATAGACAACCCTCTTACTCCATAGTTTCATTTGACCTTTCCTATATATGCGAGGGTACCTCCTCTAAAAATAACTTTAAATAGCAGCATCAGGATTTGATTTTAACTCCCTTCTTCTCGTAACAAGTCAGTATACTTAACATATGTAGAAATGGAAGATATTTTTATGCCTTTTCAGGCGAACGATAAAAATAAAAGAATCAACATAGAATGAAAAACGTTACAGACAAATGAAAAGGAAAATTAGAAATGAGGGGTATACATGTTTGGTGGACTGAAGGTGGCGTACGTTTGGTGGACTGAGGGGCGTAGGTTTGGTGGATTGACCGGCGTAGGTTTGGTGGACTGAAGGTGGCGTACGTTTGGTGGACTGAGGGGCGTAGATTTGGTGGACTGAAGGTGGCGTAAGTTTGGTGGACTGAAATGGACGTAAGTTTGGTGGACTGAAATGGACGTGAGTTTGGCGCACTGAGGGGCGTAGGTTTTGTGGTCTGAGTGGGCGGTATGTTTGGGTGTTTTAGCCTCATCTGGTTTCAATACCTGGTTACCGGTGTGCTTTTAAGAAAATATACAATAACTGGCATAGATATTCCAATTATATACCGAGTGATAGACAATCAATAACTGCAGCCAATGAAAATCGAACAGACTGAATTTAAATTGATGCACGCAGATATTCCAAGCAGCCTAAAGGGCTCTCAACTTTTCATATACAGTATGTTTTGAAAACAATGGTTACAGATCGCTAAAGTGAGAGTTTCATGTATATAAAAGCTAACTGATAGGTACATATATCTTTCATAAGATTGCCGTCACACTTCTCATAGGAAACATGGCAAGCAAAAAAAATTTGAGAATTTTGGTTACTGCTACTACGCCACATAGTCTTTGCACTTCATTATTATTTGGTAAAATGCAACAGTTACTATAAAAATGGTCTCGAAAACATAATAAATCGATCTATTTATTTTTATTATGAGAAATCATTATTAAAAGCAATAATGATTTATTGGGCATATTTTTGTTGTTATTAGAAGAATATTTTGTTCATTTTCCAAGGTAAATGAGCTAATTGTGCCAACCGGAGACAATATTCGTCAGCGCTTTTTTCTGGAACGTCTGGTCCCCGTGGGGAGGTCACTTCTTTTTGTTGGGCCAACCGGGACTGGGAAGTCGGCCATCACCAACAATTTTCTGAGACAGTTGGTCAAAGAGACCTACATTACGCACAATCTGAGCTTTTCTGCGCAGACAACAGCCAACCAGACTCAGGATAGTATTTTCTCCAAACTGGAACGGTGGGCGATTAGGATACTACAATATATTATTACTATAGCTTTTATCATTTAATGGGGCATATGTTCTGCGGCTCATTTCTGACATAGTCATTAGTATGTATATTACAGTCTCTGTTCAGCTCTGATATCATCTGTACCAGTCGGCTTGTGTACTGATTAATATCGCACAACAAATTGATTATTATTTCTTTTGTTATAGACGTCGAAAAAACATGTACGGACCGAGTCCGGGGAAGAAAATGATTGTTTTTGTCGACGACCTAAATATGCCGAGCAAAGAAAAATACGGCGCACAACCACCGATAGAAATTTTGCGTCAGTGGATAGATCACGGCTATTGGTTTGACAGGTGAGCTCAGGAGGGCCGTATTTGAAAAAGATGCATTTTTCACAGTCTACTGTTATCGTCTATCACTTCCCGGTTTTCCGTTTTGCCGCCTGTCATATTTTTCATAATTCATTTTCTAGCATTTTTGGAAGTAATCCGACATTTGAACTCTTAGTTTTGCTTCATTTAAATGTCCTATGTGATAGTCATTGGCATATTAGAAAGCGGATAGCTTTTACCTGATAATATTAAAAGAAATGTAAGCACTATAAATATTAAAATATGAATATGCGACAAAAACAAAATTGGAGAAGTGGTGGTGAACCACATTCCAATTCCTCTATTGTGCCTTATCTTTATCTTTGCAACTTTATGTATATTCCAATCAGGAAAGACAACGCGATTCTTGAACTGCAGGATATCTGGATGGTCTGCGCAATGGGTCCGCCCGGGGGCGGACGAAATGACGTTACGCATCGTTTCCTCCGCCATTTCAATCTGATCGGGATTGACGCTTTCGACGAGGAAACGATGAAAGGCATCTTTCAGCCCATCCTGGATTGGCATTTCAATTCGGGCTTTGAGACAACTCAGAAGCGATTTTCCAAAGTAAAACAGCGTTTTCGATTCTCTAGAAAAAATATGTCTTTCTGTTTGTCTGTCTGTCTGTATGTATATTAGACGTTTGTCTCCTAAGCAGAACATTGCGTGTCCTAGAGTTAATTAAATATTTCATGTCTACACAGCAATTTTTTTGTTTTAATTTTTCAGCCGTTAATATATTTTTTAAAATTGACGCGGAAATATTTATATTTTAGATAATTTGTATATTTTTATGTTTTTAAGCTGCCAATTCTTAACATGTTTCCTTTTGTATTTTAAGATCATATTATGCTACTCAGAGTAGTGTAGCATGTAATAATATGTAATTTTAGTGAGAAGGCTTTCTCCGAACTTTGAGACAGATTTTCATTAAAATTGTTATACGACGCAACCGTGCATCTCTAGAAGGGGAAGTGAAGGAAGGGACAAGCAGCACGCATCATTTAAAAATATAATGTACCCATCCATCCCCACAGGTGATCATCCATGCCACAGTTCAGATTTTCCTTTCCGCCGTGACAGCATTTCTCCCAACTCCGACCAAATCGCACTACCTATTCAATTTGCGCGATCTAGCCCGAGTAGTCCAGGGTGTCATGCTGCTGAAACCCTCCGTCGTTGCAACCGACCAGACTGGCGCCTTCAAGATCATCCGACTGTGGGCCCACGAAGTGTATCGGGTGTTCTATGATCGTCTGGTAGATGAAAGCGATCGGCAGGAGTTTTTCAAAATGGTCAAGGTAATTACGAATTCAGTGTCTAAAAGAACATTGATAAATGGCCCGAATTAACATTGAAATGACAGTGTTTTCTTTAAATCTTTGTACGTTTATTCGATTTTCAGCGATGCTGAAACTGAAATGCGATAAAATAGCAAAAAAATATAAAAAATATAAATAAATTAAAAAACTAAATGGTTAAAAATGAGGTTAAATTCTTCCTTGTAGGATACTGATTGGAATGTGCTCCTTCATGCGTCGTAGTTGACCAACGTACTGTATGTAGCATAACCGCTACATTTGAGGTTTCGAAATAAACAATGTTACAATTGCTGTACAAATGCCATGATTACAATTTTTCCATATAATTATGTGTTCAATTATATCGAAGAAGAATCTACAGCCTTTTGCAACAACAATAGTTGAGGGTTTTGAGAATTGTTGACAATTATTTTCCATTCTTTTACTGTTAAATTAACGGGAAAACGTTTATATAGGAAAGAATAAATATTACTGTCGTATTAAATATTTTTATTATAATATTTTCTGATCAATTATATTTTCAATAACAGTTCGGTGTTGAGAACAGCTTCAAAGAGAAAATGAACAATGTGTTCGAACATCTGGCGGTTCCTGGCCAGCAAATTTGTGACGAGGATATGCGCAAACTGCTCTATGGCGACTTTTTCAAGAAGAAGGAAGACCAGCTGCGTCTATACGATGAGATTGTGGACATCGATGGCCTTCGACATGTACGTTCAGTTAGAGTGAAGTATTTTAGTGAGTGCAATCATTTTTTAACTGTCTCTCATTTCCTGCTGATTTCCTCAGTCTGTGGAGAACTATCTGGAGGACTACAACATGATGAGTAAGGCTCCGATGGATCTAGTTATGTTCCGCTTCGCGATTGAACACATTTCGAGAATTTGTCGCGTCCTTCGACAGCCTAGCGGGCATTGTCTGCTTGTTGGTAGGTTTGTTACTTTACATTTAATGAGATTTGTGGTTGATGCAGTATGACATGATAGAATGCAAGAAGACCTACTCGCAATAGTTAAATTATTTAACTGTCCTAATGCTCAGTCGATGTGATTTGTTCTCTGTGTTCCTATCGCATTAGCTTTCATTGTTCAGCCTTTAACATTTCGTGCACGGTGACTGTCTTATTGAATTATTTCTGCTAAATTTCTTATCAATTCTATTAATAACCTTGATTGAAAAAACGAATTATTTGCAGCGATAATCGTCGCCTCTATAGCTCAGGGGTTAGAGCACTGGTCTAGTAAACCAGGGGTCAAGAGTTCGAATCTCTCTAGGGGCATTCGACTTTTTTACTATATTAAATAAGGATTTAACGCTACTCATACATCACTCATTGATTTTCGTTTTAGCTGTAATGACAAATACTTTCATAAAATTATGTTTCATGATCGATATTTCAATTGATGTGTTGTGTATCCGCAGTTCTGCAACAAACTAGAACGAACAAATAAATTATAATCCCAATATACATGATTGCATAACGTTTTCACGGCGTAGCCAGTGTATAGTCGAGTCGAGCGCTATTTAATTTTCTCAATGAATGTGGGATTCTCAGTAGAGTTCAATTCACGCCTCACCAAGATTGCACACTGGAGCTCCTTCAATTCTAGCAGATGCATCGATCACCTAATCGCTTTAGATAATTTATTAGATGGCATAATTATATAGAAATTATTTATGCAACTGCGTGCACATCTTGTTTCATTATATTATATTATAGTGTGTATATACAGCATATAGCGCGTATTTGTCTCCCAACATGATTGCCATATAAATAATTAGGAATTGTCTTATCGCTCAATGCTATGGGTATTCCTGTAAACGAAGGTTTCATAGTTCAAAACTTTAACATGTTACACAGAGGCGCTGGAGCGAAGTACAACCTGGGGGGCCTGGGCCCCCGGCTAAGGCGCCTATGTTACAGGAAACGAACAAGAACCGCTAAGTCCTCGTCTCCTTCCCTTCCTCCGGCCAGACCGATATACATACCCAGCTCTTATAGAAATGAGATCGATATACTCATATACATGTCCTCTTATAGAGATGTGAGGATGCTTGAATGCCTGCATACTTGCTTTAATTATGCTCCTACTAACTTTGAACCATTTTCAAACGCCTGAAATAACCCTCTTACTAATCATTTTTCTGATCTTTAGGAATCAGGCTGTTAATGATTTTTTCCAGCATCGCTACATCATTCTATACTATTTATGAAAAATATAAATATTTCTGCATCAATTTCACGCTTTATTTTATCGGTTGAAAGCAAAAATATAAAAAATTGTTGTCCAACTCAAAATAGATAGGTTTTAGCATACCTGTGCTTCTTCTAGATTGAAATCTGGAGGAAGTTTGGACAAGATATCCGAGGCTAGATCTTCTATCAGTTGTTGGGATGACCCACTTCCCGTGTTTGTCTACAAAAGTACAAAGAAAATTGGAAACGGTTACAATGCAATAATTAATTGCTGGACCCTCCTGTGTCTTCCTAAACTCACTTCTCGGGGCAGGGTGAGCAAAATACCGCTAAAGAGTTGATGAGTCTCTTGTTGGTCCTTTGAGATATCAGCGTTCTGATGCAGTCCAAACACCTGAAACATTTCATAGTAAATTTACATAAAATGCGTTACTACCTATCTCCTCCATTAATGTACATATTTTATTTTGCTAATAAACAAAATAATATACATTTACTTATATCCGATATTCAGCAGTTATCAATGATAAATATCTACCATATTTACGCCAAATTAAACCTAGTGAACTTCAGCACCTAAAAATGGTGCTTTCGACATGTAAATGATGAAATCCTAAAAAAAGTGTAAACATTTACAGAAAATTTGGTGCTGAAGTTTGCGTTTCAGAAAAACCTACTATAAAGAAAGCGTATAGAAGGGGTAGGCAAGGACCCCACATCTCAGCATCTGTGTAGGCAAGGACCCAACATCTCAACATCGATGTAGGCAGGGACCCAACATCTCAGCATAGGTGTAGGTAGGGACCCAACATCTCAGCATCTGTGTAGGCAAGGACCCAACATCTCAGCATCTGTGTAGACAAGGACTCCACAGCTCAGCATCTGTGTAGACAAGAACACCACATCTCAGCATCGGTGTAGGCAGGGACCCAACATCTCAGCATCTGTGTAGACAAGGACACCGCACAGCTCAGCATCTGTGTAGGCAGGAACCCAACATCATCGGTGTAGACAAGGACACCACAGCTCAGCATCTGTGTAGGTAAGAGCCCCACATCTGTGTAGGGAAGGACCCCACGTGTGTAGACAAGAACCCCACATGTGTAGGCAACGGGCGCGTAGCCAAGGGGGGGGGGTAAGGGGATATATCCCCCTTGGGGGAAAATAAGGAAAAATAATAATGAAAAATAATAATTCCTAGAAAAAATTCTAAATTATCCCCCCCCCCTTGAGACAAAATTCTAAATTAAACCCCCCATGAGAAAAAATTCTAAATTATCCCCTCCTTTGACCAAATCCTGGCTACACCCCTGGTAGGCAAGGACCCCAAATCTCAGCTCCGAAAGAGCTGTTCTTTTAAAGTCTGTTTCATAAAACACTGCTAAACAGCAGCTCCTAAAATTTATTGACTTGACTACAGATAGGCGATAGCTAAATTTAGTTGACCAATGAGAATTTCCAGACAAGTAATATATAGCGGCAATCGATATCACACCACGGGACCGTGCACACCAAGACGAGGTTTGTGTAATGCAGCACGTGTGAGTTACCTGCAAAAAGTAGGCACACGTGCGAACAATAGACCGTTAGAGTCATTGTTGCTGCGATGCGCAAGGGGTAGAGAAAATATTGCCAGGTAGTGGAGGCTTGGTTGCTCACTTGCCCACACATTTAAGAAGAGGTCATAGTACTTCAAATTTAGCAGTGAATATACAGCTAAATTTAGCAACTCCTAAGTTATATGTAATATACGAGCTCCTAAAGTCATTGACAAAAATGACGTCATCGACTAAAACACTTATCTTATTGGTTCGCTTTTCGGAATTTCGCGTGGGGTTCACTGCTAAATTTAGCCGCTCCTAATATTACCTGCTTTTTACCAGGCAGAAAAGCATTCAAATAATACGGTCTTTGTGCGCGAAACGCCGACCATACCCGAATGAAAAACGGAGTTTATAAGTCTGCAATTGCCGAACATTTTGTCAATACAGAACACAGGTCCGAATACCTCTGGCTTCGCTGTCATGGGCAGGGCCTTGATGTAGGCTAAGTAGGCGTCGTAGCTCTCCTGTTTGGGCGCGTAGTAGATGCTACTCTCGGAAAATTTGTAGCTGTCGTCATGGATAGTCTCCCAGCAGTATGCAATCTGCAGCAGACTCATAATTAGACGCCTGTCCCAGTCGTCTGTGACACGGCCACCATAGTTGCACTCTCCGGTCAAATATTTCAGGGCGTCCAGGGGAGCCGTGTCATATTCATTGGTAAACATCTGAGGTGAAACAGACAATAAATAAAAACATAATATTTTAGTGAATAGTATATACTGTAGCGCAGCCTAGCAGTGAACAAAAACAACAACCAGTATAACGTAGAAATACACAACGTGAAATGAACCGCAGTCCGCTAAAAGCTAGAAGATGGCCTTTCTTTTGCACTTTGTATACTTCAAGTAGTCGTGTCCGTCTTATTACAATAATTGATTTGTAGATTAGGACCTCATAGTTTTGCATCCAACTCAAGGGAAATAGACTGAACCTTGCGGCGCGCTTCGGATTTACCAGCCCTATCCTTGCACCAAGTTTCAATAGACCATAGAAGTTGTCCCATTTGACGAAATTCATTGTTTAAAAATAGAACAGTTTAAATGATTTAAACGCGAATCGTAGATTAAAATTGTTCGAACGCCTCTATCTCGGTAATTACATCATATTTAGTGTACAGTAAATCTAAAGAATGTCTTCCTTTAAACTTTAAAAATGTAATTAATTTTTTATATCGACAGCACCTGGGCAATATCTACATCACAAGAATGACTTCAAACAAACTTTTATTGTAGGTTTCTAGCTAATGCCATTTATTTTAGGATAGTCGAAGTTCTTTTTTAATTTTGGTGCCTAATAATAATAATAATAATAGGGCTTTATTCCCTGTATGAAAGTATAAGTACAATAAATTCATAAATAGTAAAAAATGCTAAACATCTATCGCATTAGAAATCTCAGACCTTTATACGCCCCTTATTTTCAGTTTAATTACTGCGGCTGTAGAACATACAAATCACTATATCAGAATCCCTGCGATGTATAGTTGTTAAATCTGAAATAATACTAATTACATGTACAATGTTTGGGATACCTCTAATACATAAAAAATCTGACATTCATGTGACCAAATTTTACTTGCAGAGAAACATTTATAAGAGAAACACAAGTAATATTTTTTAAGTAAATTAGATTGAGATGGTTAACCTGTCAAAATTTGATCTAAAAATAACTAAAATCCTGAAATGCCTAATGCAGAGGAAACACTCATTTTTAGAAGTTATATTACTTGAGTCCAATTATAGGCAATCAGTCTACGGATTTTTCGTTTATTGCTGTCTTGCGAATGTTGGTCAGACTCCAAAGTCATATACAGTACAGTATCATATACAAGTTGCATTGTCCTGTCGACCAATAACCGCACACAGCACGTTTTCGACGGAAAAGAATATCCCACTTAAGAATCCACGACACTGTCACCATTGCTCAAGATTTCCCAGGGTTATTTCGTGTGATTGACAGTATAGTGAGTTATTTTGACTATGCAATTAAGGAAACCGTGACATGCCATCTAATAGTTTAATCCTTTTTTAATAAAGCTTGTCCTAGAAAAGGTTTCGTTTTCCGTAATTTTGCTTTGGTGTTTTCAATTAATAACTGCCTAATTTCCCCTATAATTGTAACTAAATTTCGTTCTTTAATGTGATGCTTACTCATTCTGAAAAGTGTATATACAGCTTTGATAAGTTTGGTGAACACTGTAGTACAAATTGTTGAATAAAATAGTTGTGCCGAAGTGCTGTATTCTTATCTTTTTATTTAACTTCACGTAAAGTAGCAATCAATATACATGTACTACACTTCTCTTTACTAAAATAACTGTTTGAGAAATTTCGGTACTATTTAGATTTCAAAATCTACAGTATTACAAAAACTCTGCCACAATATCACAGCAAACATATGAATATTAACGACAGATTTCATTCAATGACATAGCTTAGACACAGATTCCCATTATTCAAAGCATAAAATTAAGCAAGCAATATGAGCGGACGTGGTAAAGGTGGAAAAGCGAAGGCTAAAGCGAAGACCCGATCGGTGCGTGCTGGACTTCAGTTTCCAGTTGGAAGGGTACACCGCTTCCTAAGAAGGGGGCATTATGCCAACCGAGTCGGGTCTGGTGCACCTGTTTATCTGAGTGCTGTGATGGAATACTTGTCTGCTGAGATTTTGGAATTGGCTGGTAATGCTGCACGGGACAATAAGAAAACCAGAATTAATCCGCGCCATATTCAGCTTGCCGTGCGCAACGACGAAGAACTGAACAGGCTTCTTGGTCGTGTTACCATCGCTCAAGGAGGAGTCCTGCCGAACATCCAGGCAGTTCTTTTGCCCAAAAAGAAGCAGTCATAAATAAAGTTGGCTGTCCAGCCACAATCTGAGAACGCGATATCGGTCCTTTTCAGGACCACTACCAAGTGATTGATTTATTGAAAGCAGACCAAACCAACACTATATTATATTATACTCTGTTAGGGTCAAAACGTCACCAAAAGATTATAGTACGGCATACTAAACCAAATAATAATGGTATAGTAACAAGGCGTTTTTTATAATTACTTACATACTAAATAATATAGTACAGTATTATGATGTTTTGGTCTGCTTCCCTCTGATACCTACTCAGTATAAGCGATCGCGAACGTAGATTTAATTCAACTGCCTTATGTTACTATTATTTGGTTTACTATGCACAAGCCATGCGTACGCCTTTTTAGGAAATTTTTTAAACTATTTTCTAACTAGTTTACGCTTATGTTTTTACTGATTATCCTGATATATCAGGAGCGGAAGTCTAGGGGGCACGTGCCCCACCCCCTAAGAAAAAATAAAAACTTACGCCCTATTCAGAATTTCGGAAGGCACCTTATTCAGGAAAATTAAAATCATGATTTCACTGAATAGGGCGCCCTCCTGAAATTCTGACCACTGAAAAGGGCGCCATCCTGAATTTCTGACCACTGAAAAGGGAGCACTCCCGAAATTCTAACCACTGAAAAGGGTGCCCTCTTCTATGCTTGAAAACGGCTTTTCATGTGCCCCCCTGACAAATTTTCTGGGACCGCGCCTGTATATTAAATATCGACACACAAATTGAAATAAAACTACAGCATGACATTATATGTAGGAAGTGACGCAACCTGGAGGCGGTGCTTATACAGTCTGCGTTTTGCGTTTTTTTTCTTTGATTCACCATGTATCTGCGTTTTTAATAGATATTGGTATTTTGATATATTTTCAGGTGTTGTTTATTTCAAAAAGGACTGTACTCATGTTATATTATTATTGTTAAATTGCTTGAATATTTGGTTATAAATACATTGATATTTAAAATCATTTACT
>JAUYWV010160700.1:0-18336 GCA_032274565.1 Nematoplana nigrocapitula
AAAGTTGTAAAACATAAAGTTAGGAAAAATCATGAAAGCTGGAGAACACGCGATTTTCCAAATAACAATGGTAGCTAAATACCCCCCCCCCCCCCGGTATGGATAGGTTAAAAGAATTGCGTCTCGTTTTTAGTAAATTCTAATTTCTCGTTAAAAGTTTTCGTATTACTGCAATTTCGTAAATTCTCACTTTTTGTGCAGTGAATTTTTTATATCGTTTTTGTAATTATTCATATTTCGTAAATTATTAAATTTCGTATACTCAGTTTTCGTTATCACACAACTTCCGAAAATCGGACCTAATAAATAGTTGTTCACTAAATGAAAATCCCTTCCAAAGCGTAATCTTGAGAATTTAAACGCAAGAATCAATATAAAGACCTTACAAAAATCAAACATAATAAAGAGGATGTACAAAAAAATCGTACGATATACGGTTTTTGGAAAAATGAGTACGTGAAGAATAATATACGGAAATATATTTCACGAAAAAAAGATACACGGAAAACCGTTAACGAAAATAAAATATACGAAAAACGGTATTACGAAAAAATATCAAACTATAATTGTTAAACGTAAAAAAGGTATACGAAAAAAAACTACACGGAAAACAGTTAAACGAAAATTTGTTGACGAAAAAAGAAAGTTTACGAAAACTAAATGAGATACCGATTAAAAATCTATGTTTTGTAAATAATGATTAAAAAATATCAAAACGCTATGATTAATTGAACGGTACGTAGTATTTGACTTTATTTTTGTTTATTATATCGACGGTAAATGTATAAAGTGATCAGAAATATACGCTAATGAAATGATCGATTACATAGAATATTTATATTTATAAATTCATCCATTACACTTTATCGCTGTCAAGATTAGAATTTTACTTACTTACTAATTCGGGATTTACCCGGTCTTCTCAAAATATCTCGATTTTCCAAAGCTCTTTTTAGATCTCCGCTCTGCATGTCGGTGTCTTTCTCCAGTTGTTGGATGTAGGTCCTCGCAGTACTACCTCGACCTCTTCTTCCTCGAGTTGGTTCCTAATAACAGTAAGTCGTGGACAACTTCGCCAAAAATGGCCTACAAAGGACAGTCGATCTTTCCTGATTGTCTTCGTAATTTTCAGGATTTCTACGTACAATTCTTGATTTGTGCGGTGCTCCCGCAAGCTGATGTGTAGTGTTGCTCGTGGATTTTGTGTAAGCGCCATTTAATTTGTTTCTTTTACAGTGTATAAAATTGTTTGATGGATTATTAATTAAATAGGAATTTATAACTTCTAAACAATAATTTATTGCGATGTATAATTGTCTTGGTTGAAAAAGTTATTAAATAAAAAGTGCCCAATGTTAAACTATTGCTGATTTTTTTATAACTGGGTATACTGAAATTATTTTGTATCAAGATCTTGCAAAGTTTAATTTATACAAACTAAACCAAAATGGGTCAGCAGTAAATTTAAACAAAACAAGTTAGATAAAAACGTTTTTAAAAAAAAGGTACTATTGAACAGAAAAAGCTTAATGAATAGAAAAGTGTGCCCTGTTATACAAGCCCGAATAATAGATAGTGTTTTTACTTTTGACTGGACTAAACGTGGAAAGTCTGTTTGTTTTTCTAATTATCTATTGCTTTGTCTACCAATTTCGCGCTGAACTACCAGGCAATTGTTTACAAATGACAGTTTCCGATTGATTAAACCGGGTTCATTGCATTCATACTGTTTCTTTTCTGGCATTTAGTTTTCGTCATAACAATACGAAACATTTTCCGCTATTGAACATTCCAATTGCTTGTTTGTTTTTATATAAAAAATAGTATAATTACCTGACTTTAATTAGATTTTCTATCAGATATGGCATGTTCGACAAATTATCCAGCAGCAGACCGGTTTCGGGATATTGTCCCATGTGAGGGTTCGAAACTACCCAGTACTGACGAGAGACAATAACCCCAAAACCGGTCTGTTGGTTATCGAACATGCCATATCTGTTTTAAATGTCCTCATTGCTTACTATCTACATTTTCTATGTTTAATATATTATTATAAATGAGTGATGTATACTATAAGCAAGCGGCTTTCAAATTTGTTACTGTCATAGGTTTGAGTGTTATTGATCTCTAATATGCATAATCTCATACGATGTGTCACCTCAAGACGTGGCTTTGATGCAGTCTGATTTCTATATATATACATATTTCTACATATATACAGTATGTTAATGCAAAATGCAAGGTTAATGAAATAAATTACATACTCGGTTAGAATTATACTACCAATAAAATTGAAAGTAGTATGTATATACAACTAAATATAATCAGAAGAGGTTAACGGATTATACTAAATATCCACTATATTAAAATTTCTTTATATACAGTACAATAAAATGAATCTTTCATCGCAGCTAACATTCATCATTAAACTTCTACAGTTTTGTACTAAACCATGCAGTCTGTTAGTAAAGAAAATAAATCTTAAATGACTACTTATTGCGTCGTCAAATTTCTATTCTTATTTTCATTTTAACTTGTCTATGTAACGATCCTTGATGTAAGATCATTTGCAAACATAATGGCATTTCCTTCTTTCATTCAGCTGCACATGTATCACAGTTGCTAGCTTTGACAAAACATAAATGATAGATTTTCTGGATGACGACGCAGTTTTGCTCATGGCATTGCCGATGTCTTTGTCCCGTTTAATGACAGCTAATAGTTCTTAAGAAATCGGTCATGGAAAAGAAAATTAATTACAGATGTTGTGTTATTCAACCTTTATTTAGTTCTTAATGATGCATCAATAGCTATCATGATCGATGGATTTTTTATTCTAAAGTGTTTACAAATTGCATTAGTACATGGTGAAAAATAAAATACTTTTTCTCTCCTATTTTTCTATGCGGCGAATTTAATTACTATTATTTTATTACTAATTCCCTAATCAGTCGTAAGTGTTGTATGCGTCGACATTAAATAATATTATGAAATTGTTCTAATGATTGTAGAATGGCACCAAACGAATAGTTTATAAATAGCAAAATACGAGTGCTTGCAATATAGCCATGCAAATTAATGCACTAGTACGATATAAAAGTCAATAGGTATAGCAAATTTGTACTTTTTAGGGACAGATTGATTAAATAAAGATATTAGAAAAAAGTTAAAGAGGAATGTAACAGCAGTATATGACAAAAATTAATTATATCCCAAAATCTAAATTAAATCTAAATTTAAATTAATTTAGGGAACACATCTTTCCTAGTGCCACCCCTGGGAAGAAAATTAAGTGCAAAATAATTGGTATTGCGTTAGAAAATATAATATATAAATTTACTTGTGCTACGCCATTAGATGTTCTCTTATAATTCAGGTCTTAAATGCTTGCGATACTCACTCACTCTATTCTAGAGGTATTCTGCCGTCTTCACAAAACGAAAAAACCACATAGAAATATACTCGTCAAACAAAAAGTCTCTGTCAAGGGGAGTGATTTTTGTCACACTTTATCTTCATTACAAATTAATGAAACATTTTTTATTATAACTTTTCTTTTACAATGACGGATATATATACGCACAGCAGTAGAGAAGCAGGCCCGTCGCCAGGTCATTTAAAGGGGGGGGGCACCAATTTGAACTAGGGTCCATCAACCGAACAAGGCCTATATTTTAAGACAACAACACAATAACCAACCACACACCCATGCACTTTTACGAAGTAAATGTAGAAAACATGTCTCTTGCCATGATACCTAGAAAATTTGATAGATGATGGACACTAAAACCTGAAAAATAGGGGGCCCAAACATTTACAGAGGGGCCCATTCAGACTCCGAAGGGAAAGGGGGTGGGTGGGCACGAACCCCCTGACGACGGGCTTGAGAAGGTTACATATAAAACTGAAAATAACACAGTCTGTCAATAGCCAGTGTGTCCTCTATTTCTGAAGAGGCGCCATCATAGCGCGGGGAGGGATTCATTGGCAGGCATAATAGAGAAGAAGTCTTCTGTACCATGTGGATGGGATGTTGAATAGTGAACTGTATGTGCAAGAGAGAGATCTTGCTGTTTCTGGTCATCCCGATTCTCCACCAGATTGGACAAGCTGCGGTGTTCTGGGATGCTAACGCCAGGATTCCATATCGTTCCAGAGGGGTCAGAAGGTAGAAGCCAACCGTATATGGTGTGGTTGGCCGGTAAAAACTGTCCCGATCTCAATCCTATTGAGAACGAATGAACTCGATATGGGCTCAGAGTGCAAGAGAATCACCATTCACCTGCCAATCTCCCCCAGCTGCTGATATGGCTAAGCTATAGAACTGATTGAATAACATTTCCAAAGACTTCACTGGGTGGTTGTTGAGCTTCATGAGACAGTGATGCATAAACTGCAGGGTCGCCATGGAAGGATACACTCGTTACTAACTGACAGACTGTGAGATTTTCAGTTTTCTTTTGATCTTCGGATGTGCACATCTCAATCATTGTAATCGATCGTTTTATTAAGATAATGTGTTACACAAATCCCGTGATCCTCAACTGTATTTCCTGCGATTAAATTGTAGAGAAATCGAAATAACTGTACCGCGAATAAAAATTCCGAATACGAAAAAGAAGAAATAGAAACATGGAAACACAATATTATACCCAATGAAATCTTCTCGCCAGCATCTGGTGGCAGCGTGAAGACCAGGAGAGCCATCGTGGAGATGAGCATGCAAGGGAGCATGAGATTGAAGGTGTAGTAGAGAGCGCGTCGTTTGATTTTGATGTAGAATTCCACATCGATGAAGGTCTCCTCGCAACACTCGTACTTGTTCACGTGGCGGTGTGCTGGCACGCCTGCACGCACGATAATTGCATAACAACAAATATGCAGAGTTGAGAAAACCTGTTAACTCTTTACAAACCTGCCCAAAAGGGCAGTAATTATTTAGGTCTGAATGAAAATTGGGTAGTGTTAGATTACGAAATAATTCGGTTCTAGCCTCACGCCAGTTTATAAGATTGGTGCAAACAGAGAGATGGAATCATACTAAGCTATTTAATCTACTGACATTCCACAAATATTTAAAACTGTCACGCCATTCTCATTCAAACAGCATTCCAGATAATTACAATTACAGTAAATGCTAATGATTACAGCTATACCGCTCTCCTATTTCCCCTTTTCGTTGTTATACACGTCATTTGGTTACAGAGACCGATTGGAAACGTTTAGACAGTTGATCGGTTTGTCCAGCCAAGATAGCTTTATTCACGAATATTGCGTGTAATGATTCGAAGAGTAATAAGTGATTGATAGGGTCAAAACACCATTGTAGGAAAATCATAAATAGAATGTTTCCTGCTCAAAGTACTGCATATAGTGAAAAAATCATTGAAGCAAAATCCCTTTACAAATCTAGTATTAAAAAGAGATATATATGAAATATTGTCGTTTAGCAAATGCGTATAATTTCAAAAAGTTGAGAACTTTAGATAAACCTTATATTTATTAGAAATTATTCGTCGTTAATTCGAATTGGATGTTCAAAATATCATCTGGGTGTTTGCAGCCTCATCTGATACCGAGCGTTGTGATACCTTGGTATCAGAGTTCCCCTTCAACTATAAAAAGCATCGACCGACGATTGAAGAACATACAAACACAATCCATACTCAGTCATCTATTGCACAGAATGTCTTCTCTAAAAGAAATTAAAACGGCGTGTTGCTATCAATGTGGTCCAAATAGCGACCTAATTCATTCCGATCATGACGGCAGCATTGTTTGCAATGGGTGCGGCTTGGTCGTTGTAGATCGCGTCATCGATGTTACTGCCGAATGGAGAATTTTCAACGACAAGGGAGAATGGTTTTCTTCCGATATGAGAGTTGGAGAAGCTGAAAAACCGGAAGAGGAAAGTCTGTGCTCACTGGAAACTATGATCGGCACGATGAACTGTGAAGCTAAACAGTTCAGGAGGTCAGAACCAGATGCCAAAATGGTGTTACTTAGAAGAGGTTGTGTCTTTATCGCTGAAATAATCGAGCGACTCCATGGGACAAAGAGCTCAGTGGATCTCGCTAAGTACTGGTTCGGTCAAATTGTGAGCATTCGAGGTGATTTGAAAGGAAAGAATATGACCGCAATCCAAGCGGCGTGTGTCTATTATGGATTCAAACTGGACAAGGTTCCGCGTACAATGAAAGAAATTACCGGTGCCAGTGGTGTTCCGGTAACTGAGATTGGACGCATGGTCAAATTACTCAAAGCCAAGTTCCCTCGAATTGATGTTAGCGATTCGGACGAGAGCGTTGTTCACCTAATCAGGCGAGCACTTGGCTATCTCATTGATGACGTTCTACCTCAGAGACGCATGGTTCGCTGTTGCATTGAAATTCGGCAGAAAATGGAAGCCAATCATCTACTCAATAGCCACCAAATTGGCACCGCAGCAGGTGCAATTATCCATTTGGCCGATGTGTGGCATGTGAAGCGCGGACTATCTTTGGACAAAATTGCCTCCCATTGCGGTGTGTCAGTTAACACGATCAAGAATGCCGCCAAGCTGGTCGAAGGGAAGTTAAAGAAAAATGCCCTGCAGAGCACTCAATAAACTTACACGGCAGTAACAAGCCACTGTCATTTTCCTACCATGCTATTGTTCATATATAGCATGTTATTTGATGTATATAGAATTTTAAAAAGAAAAACACATTTATCGTCATCTATGCAATTGATTGTACAATAGCATATACGGTATTCTTATATTTTTTATTTGTAAACAGAGGGACACAATTTATTATTATCAATAAATACATAAGCAATTCAAATAATTTCACTCAATCGATTTCATCATAATTACTCATAATCTAGTCTTGCTATCTCAAGCAATGTCTATAATTTGACGGGATTAGTCATAGTGATGCGGAATACAAAAGGTAAACTGCTCACGGACTCCGCGGCCGATCCACCTAACCCAAAAGATTTCATCAGACACATTGAGTAAGTAAGATACAGAAGTTCGTCTCTTCATAATTAATTTATGTAGTTAATTTTCTACATTATGAGACTAATTAAAATACTCTAAAGATAATACTTATAATTTTAACCCCCTCCAAAAACTCTATCAAACATTTCCAAATGTACTACTAACTACAGTAGTTCTCTCGTTTGTAAGTAGTACATAAATAGTTATTCATATTTTCACTCATAGACTATTTTTCATTAAAAAGAGCAGATATTCTGTACAGTTAAACAAAGTATATATACATGTATATATATATATATTATAAATGTTGTTATTGAATAGTATAAATATACATGTAGTCTTAGTGACTATAATAAGTTTATCGTTTCTTTACTCACTGCACTGTCCTATAACCGAAATGTTACTATAACTGACTGAGTTATCAATAAGGCAACATTACTTATGTCGATTTGTAAATAATAACATAATCTACTTCTTACAAAACGAGATAACTAGTTAGTAGTGCAGTTTTGTAAATTTTCGGTAGAATTTTTTGGAGGGTTTTAAATTCTCACTATAGATTTTAGATTATTTCAATTAGTCATATTATTATTTATTATTATTTAAATTTTACCACAAAAATCGATCGACATAAAATGTTACTAGAGTGGGTAGGAACATTTGAAGTATTACTAAACAGAAAACATACAGAATAGAACACAACAACAACAAAGTAGTTGAAAATGGAGAAATGAAGAAACAATTACAAAATACATCATAGGTCAGTATTCAATAGTGACGTTTTCGGATCAACCTCGCAACGACATTCTTCTGGGAGACCATTCCATAGTGATGGCCCAGCAATACACAGAAAGAACGACCTGATATGAGGAACTGGTTGGTGCAGTGGAAATGAACCTTGGAACCTGTGGGACGCGGGATAGATCAAGCTGTCAGCCGGACGAATCAAATTTCGAAGATAACCCGGAGCAGTTCCATGGACGCACTGATGCGTGATGCAATGTCACAATTTGTAGACGATACGTTTGCTTATGGAAATCCAGTGAAGATCACGGATTATATAGATGATGTAGGGGATCTCCCGGGTAGCAGTTTTGGATGGTTTGGAGGCGGGACACATATCTTTTGGTGCATCCAAATAGGATCGAGTTACAGTAAATGATAGAGTTTTTAGAGTATTTTAACTGGTGATAGGTATAAAAAGAAAAAGGTTAACTACATACATGAATTTTGAAGAGACGAATCTTTGTCTCTTGCTTACTCTATGCTCCGACCATTGTCGCCATTCCACCTCATGATTTGCTGTGCTCTTTGCTCTTTGTCTCCAGTGTACCAGTGTGGGTTCTCAGTCGACCCATATCGCCGATTCTGCCTGTTCACCTTGGCCGTTCATGTAAAAATTTGCCTCATCAGAAAATATCACGTTCAAGAGAAAGCAATCATTAAAAAATGCTTCTGCTCAATGAAACACCCGTACATCTGCATACGATGATCTGGATCAACTTCATCGAGATGCTGTAGAATTTGCAAAATATTTGAACGGAACTGCCCCTTTTCCATATATTGAATTTGAGAATAGCACGTAAAATTTATTTAGACTTATAGCTTTAGATTTAGAATACTAATAACGGCATATTCTGTATACTCCTTGTAAAATAAGTTTTGCTAAACTTTGCGGGGCAGTTTCCATTATTGATTCATTTATACTTTTGGTAAGTATTTTTTAAAGATTTAGATTTGGAAAATATATAAAAGGCTGTGTGTTACGCTGCACAATAAATTCGATATATTTTGTGGGTCGATATGTTTGAATAGATGAAAATAAGGAAAGTTGAAAGTTAAAATATTTTTAAAAAATTGTACTCTTGACTTGTAGAAATGTCTTAACTAACCATTGCATTAAATGAATGCGACGTTTGTACATGTCGCCGTTATGTGTTTGATCATTCCATCCTCAGAATTCCTCCCAGGCGTAGGTCGATAGTTATCCCAAGAGGTTTGAATAAGTAATTTCCGAGCAATTTCATTGATTGCCCTTTCGTCCAATCAGATGCGACTATTTTCTGTTTTAAAATAGCAGTGGAATTTGGTAGGCATCAATACTCTTTGGTAGACATGCAGGTTAGTGATTAATTTTCCAAATGATAGAGCACATTCGCGTTATATTTTGTCTGTCTGTAACAGTTTTTTTGCAGCTAGTTGTCATTTTGCAAAATATTAACTAAAAATAAATATTAGCCCTTCAGCGAAATTTGCTTACCAAATACCCCCAAACCGAAATTACATGTTTTGGCGCTCAAGTCTACTCAAGTTGATGTATTCGAACCTCTTTGACAGTTTCACAGCAAACTTCGATTAGATTCTTGTTGTGATTTCGATGACTAGTCCCACTATACATGACGCATTTGCATTAAACCAGTTTCGCTTGATGTGGTTGTATTCGTTCCGGGCCGTTATCGTGTTGAAAGGTTTCAATCCCTGAGACATTTTCTGAGTGGCCCAAAGAAACATTTCATCTGCCGCAATCGTTTTGTACTGATACTATGTAATATTAAATTGTACTGGACTTGTCCTCCAAAACAAAATGAACCCAACACCCCAGTTTATCTACCTTTAACATACTGTAGTTTCCGTGAAATCCTTCTTCTAATCCATATTCATCTATCACTTCCACTCTTCTGAAATTTTGCCTATTCATTGGCGAATATATAAATCTCGTGCCCTATTAGTCAATACCCAATGAATACGGTTTCTTGTCCATGCTAGTCAACGTCCAATGTTAGCATAAGACTACGCAGTTGATGCTACACGACTGTTCAAGCAAGCATGGGGAGTTCACCGTGTAACAGTACCTCTTCGGAGGAATTACCGATAATATTTAGTCTATCAACTCATTGTGATGAATATACTTGGTCTTCAAGATGGCGATATACTGTAAACCTAAGCTATAGTTTTGTACGTGCTGGAAATGTTTTACATATTGTACAATAAAGTCACATAATAGAATTCAAATAAAGTACTAAATATGCAGTCTTTTAATTTGGCAGGTATTAAACAGCTGTAATATACATGTATATGTTTGTATGGACACATAGAATGAAAAGTCTCGATCCTATATGACAGTTCTTCAGAAGTGGGATGATAGTATGTATCGTGGAATTGTTTTCCATTTCCACCAATAAATAATAAAGTAAAACGAAAAAGGAAAAGAAAAATCAGGAACATTAGACATTTATAATTTCAACCGGTTTTGTTTATATATATTGTAAGCATTTTCAAGCAATTTCAAAAGTGGATGCTAACAGAATAAACGAACAATGAGTTAAACAAACAAGCGTTATAGGATGCATATACAGATTAACAATTTCTTAAAAACAGACAGATAATAAGAAGCAGCATTATTTGCCAGATAAGTGTTCAGAGAAGAGGAGGTTTTCAACTGTCTATTGCTGTCTATTCACTTATGCATGTGCTAAAACCATTTGTTGAAGCAAATGGCGTAATCTTCAGTTAAAGTTAAGGTTTTGACATTACATTTTGAAATTTAAATTCTAAACCTATCTAATGAGATGCGATCCTGATTTTTTCATCAGTATCTTAGATGTTTCTATGGTCCATATAGAAATGTATTGATCAATAATATAGAGTAATGCTTTCATAGACTCTGTGGAATAAATGTTTTCATACGGATAATTTATTCATAATTTCTTTAAAAATAATTTAAGATTTAATCTTTTAAATTAAAGTTAATTATTTCAACTTTCTACTCATTTATATTTAATTTACTAGAATGCCTCATCTCAAAGGATTAGTATACTATTTATTCAAATATTTTTGCCTTGGTTGGATGTTCCAATCAAAGTTTTAGTCAAATTCTCAAACAAAGAACAAATAACTAACTGGTAAGTTCGCGGTCGGTCTACTGTGTCTACAATATTTATTTAAAGACGCTATAATTTTAAAAGCCTACTTGTGCAGTAAAAGTAAAGTTTGCGTTTCATTGGGGGTGTGCTATCTTAACACTATATATGCAAAATTGAAATACCAGAGCAGAGGAATCACTTTTCGAAATTATTTTTTCTATTTTCCTATAGTTTTATGATAAAGATATTTAGTCAGTCATCTTACGGAAGTTCAACTCTGACAACACGTCCTATTTCCCTGTGTACACAAATCAAAATCTGAATGAGGAGTATGTTTATATAACTTCCGTTGATTCTTGATTTGGTGAAAATGTTTGCAACGCGAGAAATCGATAGTAAATGAGGAGGTTATCCCATTTCACCAAAGTGTTTCTCGTCTATACAGTGTACTCTCTGCGACATACAATATACGGTATTATGAACCTAATGTGTGAGAGAGTTTGTGTGAATCAGAGTATATGAATGTGAGAATTATTTGCGAGGTGGAAAAGCAGAAACTATCACTCACACAGGCCAGATTGGTCGATATAGGCTTGATGTCACGCAAATAATATGCTATGCTAATGGGGCATCTTCCAATTCACGGTAATGATTTTGCATCCGTCAAAAATAAAATCGGAAGATTGTATACCTTTAAATCAGTCTTCTCGCAAACACTTAGTTGTGTTTATTATTTTAGAAAAATTCGTCTGTCAGTGATATTGAAGAAAACTTAGTTTTTTTCTAAAAATGACAAACGAGAAACAACTTGGGATAATTTTCAATTTTTTCCGCATCTTCAGAACGCCTAATTTCTTCCATTTCAAAGATTTTAGAAGTTCTAACGCTAAAATTATTGTTTGTTGATTATTTGTTATAATGCAGAGTCATAAAAGTAGAAAATATATTTCAAATATGTCTTCGTTTCGGTAGACGCCAAAGTCCTTCTCCGACATGTATTCTGTGTTATTACGTATTGTTCTCAACAATTTAATGTATTGTCTTCATTTGGTGAATTCTTAAGAATATCCATCTACATACTTGAGCTGTTTTACTGATATTGATTTTTGTTCAGATAAGGAAGACACATTTAGATAACGAATACGAAATAAAAACTGTATAAACAATCTCAAGGTGAACTAGTAGTAATTACCAATGCAACCGGTTCCGATCTTTTAACGTAATTATTATCAATCATTTAAACACAGGTAACAGAGCCACAAGAACAGTTTGCATAAATTACCTTAGATACATGTAGAAAATACGACGCGCCATTATTACACTGAGCTCTACTGAGCAATGGAGAATAACTTTTTATATAATGTACACCGCCTCAAAGTTGTCACGCACGGAGCAAAAAACAGAACACATTTGTGTCTATAGCAGCTAATTTTAGGAGCGGCTGATTTTAGGAGCACCTAAATCTAGCAGTAAACCCCACTCGAAATTCCCAAAAGAGAACCACTTAGTCAGTGACGTCATTTTTGTTGATGACTTTAGGAACTCGTAAATTTCAAGTTAAAATATGTTTCCTATGCCTTACGAGGTCCTAAATTTAGCTGTAAAATCACTGATAAAAATTTTAAGTATTACGACCTCTTCTTAAATGTGTGGGCATGTGAGCAAACAGGCCCCTTAGCTCGCAAATTTTTTCTGCCCGTTGCACATCCGACCAACAGTGCGATCTACAGTATTGTTATCTCACAGCTGCCCACTGTTTTATAGGTAAATGATATAAATGATGCATTGCCTATAAATCTTCATCTGTGTGCACGGTCCACTGCTGTTGTCATATTGATTGCCGTTATTTCACTTGACTCGATTAAATTTAGCTTCGTGTTCGAGTCATTACATTTTGGGAACTCCTCTGTATAGAAGCTGCTAGATATATATAGCAGCGTTTTCTTGAACAGACCCCAGGTGTCGTTCTGTCCGTCCCAAGTAGTCGGTCACGTCCTTGGAACCATGGAGCAAGAAATAATGACGCGTCTTATTTTCTAAACGTGTCTTACAGAAATTTATTTTATTTGTTTTAAATATTCAAGTATTCGTTCTTTGTTCTTCTTGCTATGCTACTTGTTTTAAATACTCACTATTGATTATGTTGAATAACCGAAAGAGGCCGCAATTATAATAACGCTCACACTGAACTTGGTTCTCCTATTTTTATTTCGTATTAGTTATGAAGTTTACCCACTCGGCCCGGTTATATCTCCCGGTTTATCTGGAGACCTCAGGGATTTTTGAAGGGATTTTTTTAAAAATCTCCCAGTCTCATTTGAAGTCGTTTTTTCATTAATATGTACAAACTCTCAGGATAAAGGGCAATTAATTTTTCGCTGCATCCTTACTGTTCAATAAGTGTGAATAAATTGTGAATAATTAAATTTTATTGTTGATAATTCTTGTAAACCTAAAAGCTGTATGTTTTAGTATGCTAAAATTTCAAGGTCACATTTGTTCATATATTGGCGCTCAATTGTTCAATTAAAAAATATTCACACGCTAGTGGTTTCATTTTTTTTCTTATTTCAGCCTAATAACTTTTTGAATTTGTGTCAGTAGATATGGGTTTTCCAAAGAAAAAGGACAATAAATAAAGTATGCCTGATTGAAGTTTGGAGTACTTAGCAGTCGGGTAGTCGGGGGGGGGGACTGTGGAGGGGAAATGAAGGTGCTAAAATGTCTCCAGGTTTGAAGCACTTGAAACCGGGAGATCTCAGGATTTGAGTCCTTTCTGTTACGGACGGTCTGTTCAGTGTTCACTGATGTAATGAGAATGTCTTTTCCTCAAAATATACTTTTATATGTTCCTTGTATGCGATAAATGGATAAATCTTTCTACTCTGAAATATTCTGCAGTAATGTTTTATATAAGGAAAATTTCAAAGGTCAGATAGACCCATATTGATCATTCTCTTTATTCCTTTCTACCAGAATTCATTAGTTTTCCCATTCTTCTTCTAAAACTAAGCCATTGCTACTTGTACCTACATTTCGATTAATTTGTATTCAGAAAAACAGATGCAGGCAGGCTACAGTTTGCCCCAAAGCAATTTGGAGGCGTCGATTCGCTTTTGCGGCAGCAAACAATTGAATACATCGTACCTCGGTTCGTACCTCTTCGCTGCTCACGCTATATGCATGAAAGCAAGTTTCCCCTGCATATACTCACTTCACAATCCACTTGTTCTTTCATGAATCGACAATGTACCAACTCGTCAGAAGACAAGAGTTACCCTCCCTCATCATAGAGATATTGGAGGTCACTGAAGATAGCTGGTTTAAATCTAGGCTGCTCGTCCCGAAATAAACTTTCTCTCGTTATCTGGCTGACGGCTGTGTCAGTTGAGGTTTTAGAGTACCGACAGGGTTTGTTTTGTCTGATACAAGATTTTGCATGTGGCGTTGGAGACCATGAGGCTGAACATAGTCCTATCAGTAATATCTTAGAATAATTTGTATATTATGCTAATACATACGCCTATACTATTAGGAGTAGATCTATATTATTATGCAAGCTCCGTGATTCCTGGGTCAGTTGGTCGCGTAACTTTTAAACGCGTCGTCTGATTGGTCAGTTTGCCGTCGACTGTCCTCTCGCGCAGTGTGGTGGCGATGGACGCGCAGCTTGGTGTGTCAGGCTTGCCACACTAATTCGACGCATTCTGTCTCATATGCCTACGTACTTCTTGATTATTTAAAATCTGTTAGATTTCTAATTCAAATTTACAAATATTCCCAAATGTCGGTTATTCATAACAACACTTGCACGCGTAGCTACAACGGGTCACTGGTTAGTGTCTTAAGCAGCTATAATGCTATGTGATGGAATGCTCAAATCTTCTCCATTATTTTGTGTACTTGTATCTCAGTCATATAAACGTAAACAATTACTTCGATAAATTACAGAATTGGTCAAATTGAGCATAAAGTGGATCAGATAAAGTTGTATGTAGATGGTAAACGTGACCAATCTACAGTTGCTGCTGAAAAAAAGTGTTCGCGGGAAATATTCTCCCTCTGAAGTCACAAAACTTGAGAATACCACCTAGTTCACACTTCTTTCTATCGATCTCAAGCGATTCCTCATTTTATCTTTAAATATGGGTATTGCATAATCATCGTCGTATTGCTTGCATTCTGCACGTCGCCAACACGCCTTCTGGGGCAGAAAGAAGCTTTAAACTCACCAATCAAATCCCATTCGCCATTTTCAATGAAATCAGAGGTGTCTCCCTCGCCACTGTCCGAACAATTGGGATTTGCCGTCTTGTTGCCGCACTTCAGACGGAGGTCGATGTAGAATCCGTTGTAGGTCCAGCTGCCGAATTTCATGGAGCAAGTCTGACTGTCGAAGGGGAACCAGGTGATGGCAATGTGGCAGGTGGATTTGAACATTCCCGGCGGGATGTACTGCATCTGGCCGTCGTTAGATATCACCACGTTGGTGGGAAAGGTGCCGTCGAAATTGTCATCGGCGCTGCAGAAAGTACGACCACGAAGAAAGGGAAACAATGATTACATAATTTTATGATAGATTTCATGATAAAGCAAAATTGTTTGTGTTAAAAAGCAAAGTAATATCCCCATATATTTAATCTAGGCGATACCAGTCATGAATTGTCTCCGCTTGCTTTCTGACACTACCTCGCTTCTCTATTAAAGGGTATTTCTGTCTGTCAGCCACTCTAATGTTCAATGTCATCTGCTACTTTAGAAAAAATAACGGGTTCGTGACTCGCCGTGAGGTAATTATCTATTTTGAGTTGGACAGTATTTTTATCTTTTTTATTTTCATTGAAAACATCAATTTTGAAAATTCATGCGGAAATATATTTTATGTGAAATATTTAATATACTTAGTTCTCGTAATTATTTTATTTTATTACTTTTGCATAATGTTACACTACTCTTAGTAGTATAACATACTTTAGAGCATTGCTGGAATTAGGAGGGAACAAGGGCGGCGATCATTTTTAATTCTTTTGTGCACGTTAAGAAAAATGGCGTCGTTTTTCTTTATAGAAACGAAGAATACATTATTGAAAACAAGGACTTGATCATGGTCACTCCATGACGCGATGTTGAAGTGACATGGAAGATCGTTCACACTGCAACTATTTGCAAAATTTGAAAGTGGCGGAAGAATAAAAGTGTATTTAACTTGTTTCTTAATTCTCAAATGAACTGCAGATAAATTTGAACTGTTGAAAATTGCGCCATAAGTATATGTATGTAAAATTTAAACAATAAAAATATTGAGTTAAAAATATTTGTTTCTCTTTTGTTCGTCTTGAAACGCCTGCACATAATAAATGTTATTTACGAGGATTGTCCTGTGCATATGGCTTTATTCTACGGAAATTCTCTAAATTAACTTTGTCTTACAGAAACTTAATGCATTCATATACGTGGAGAAAGATTGAAATAAATTTAGTCTTCATGTGAACGTCGTTTTCGGTTTCCTAAGTCTCAAGTTTAAATTTTCACTCAAAGAAAAAGTGACATATTTTAAAAAGTAAATTGTTGTTGACAAACGCATCTTTCTTAAGGAGATGAATAAATACCACAACAAAAAACCATCGATCTTAGAGAAGATAATAACTTCTTATGGTCGTGTTTGATAAAAAATAATTACTTTAGTACACAAAAAGTAATTGAGGGAAAGAGTTGAGAAATCTGAAATGGTACTCACATATAACAATTGAGTAAAAAACACATTGTCAAACAACTCATCATATGTTTCTTTAATCTTTTGAACTGATACCAAACTATATTTGAAGAACATCGCCTAATTACACATAAAATCTACACACTCTTTGGACTAAACATAGATGGAAACTTAGTTAGGAAAATTTTACCACTAATCAAATAAAACAGAAAAACTGTCGAACAGAACTGTGCTAATATATATGTTTGTTTAGGACAATATATTTAATATTCACTTAAAAATTCATTTGAGTAGAAGAAGAGATTGGTTTAACTGACTGAATAGTTAGGTTGCTCTTTAGTGACTTTTTAAGTGAATAGAAGAGTTTTGTGTGAAAAGTGACCACTGTGGAAAGCGTCTTCATCCCAATTTACATAAAACAGCAATATAAAATACACAATCTTCACGCGTCGGCTGAGAAAGTCACTGATACGGCAAATTTAAATATATCGATTAGCATCATGACGTCATTTTCTTCTGATACTCAATTATACGTAAAGCGGGCTGGCCATAAGAGTTCCGCAAATTTGTATAAATGAAGTGATAAATACTTATTTAAAAAACAGAAAGTTGGAATGGGGGAAAGTAACTGAGAAGGAGCCAAACTCATTAGATATACTTAACGCATTTGTCAAGACTTCTTGGTTCACCAGACAATCCAAAAGTACCACGTTAATATCAGCTGCACGTAAACCACAATAGTACATATTACGGAATAGAGCCTATAAAACAATTTTTAAATCAAAATGCATAAAAATCCAATGCGTTGGTGTCGTTTCACATTTGACACTTAGAGGCTAGTCAGCAAGCTAGTTTCCATTCTCTGACCATTTCCTTAATTCCGACCCCGCAATTTCATTTACCGATGCTGTCAACACAAGCGGCATGTCTCCGTCCTCTCTAGGCACTTCTCCCCTTATACATGTATTGTTGCCGACCCCAAGATCGAGTGTCTTGCATTCTACCTTAACACGGAGCCACCAGTCGATAAGAAACAGTCAGCGAGCGAGCAAAAGCGAATCGCCAGCGCGTACATCAACACATTGGAACCAGCCGACTTTACAATCTGGACCGACGGTTCAGTCGCAGACAGCACTGGAGGGGGTTTCGCGTGTATAGGGTTGACGAATTCCAGTGGACGCGTTGCCGCCGGCAAATATTGCTCCAGTTTCCGCGCGGAACTCAGCGCGATAGGGGCAGCCCTCGATATGGTTGCGAAGTGGACTAAGCTCGGCCACTGGGTGCGCATCTCAATCGGACCTACAGGCATTAAGTGGCGGCCCGCCATACTCAAAGAACAACCTTACTGCGCAAATATGGAGGAAGCTGGACACCCTTGAAGCACATATCTACTTCCAGTGGATACCAGCCCACTGTGGGCTCAAGGGGAACGAGGAAGCCGACAGGATGGCAGACAGAGCAACGCAAGAGTTCCAGCAACTGGTGCCTATAGGCCTTGAAGTGGTCAGCAAGCTTGCCCGCTGAGAGACCGCGGACCAAGGAACAAGGCGAACTTCGGGAGCGAGTACCGCGCGGAGTTTCACGCTTGACCGGACCTCCATCGTCACGGACCTCTCAGGTACGGAAGGGGGGGCCTCTTTCCTTTGCGCGCGCGGGGGTGGGTTTTTGGTCGCTGGGGGTTGTAATCCAGACAACAGCTCACAGAGACTCCTCCTGTCTGGAGATGTGGAGGAGAATCCGGGCCCTGCGGGGGAGGTGTGCTCCGCTTGTGGCGTTGG
>JAUYWV010160811.1:0-18333 GCA_032274565.1 Nematoplana nigrocapitula
GTTGGGGTCGAGGTCAAGGAGGCTAAAAACGGTGTGAAATGGCCGTTTCGAGCAGAAGGAAGCCTCTCACAGAAAATTTCATAAAACAATAGTTGCAGAGCACCCCCGAAAATGGGGCACCGGACTATTGCAGGGTTATGGTTAGGCATGTGCCCTATTCTATTGTCCAGCAACGCGGGTACCCTCTACTAGCCCAAAAATATTTGAAGATCTTACCAATCAACAAAAAAAGAGAAAATCACTGTTCAAGATTACTACCCTTTGATAGTAATAATTAAACAATTCGCTGTAAAAATAATCAATCTGGTCTGCATAGTCCTAGACTATACCGGAAAACCCCATAAAAGTCAAACATGTGTTCAGCATCGGGGACAAATACATTTTTACCTCGTCTCGCCACAGTCCGTCTGGGGCAAATTTTTGGCGAGTGGCGAGTATGGCGAGATAACGGGAGCGTTCACCGCAGATCACCTTGTTGCCAATGCCACACCTCAACTTGAAACGCTGCAGCCATTCGTTAGAGTACGGTACTGGAAGTCGGTGATGCCTAGTTCATTTCCAAAGTGCTTGGCCTTCACACGCCAAACAGCATCAGTGATGACGGCATTTTGCGACCGTACTGTCGTGAACCACAGCTGAAGTGGCATCTCCAGATTGGAATGCTGGTCAAGTCGCAATTTTTTGAGCCACTGGGACCTTCATTTTGCATCCACTACTCTTTACTCGCTATGATATCCCCACACATCTCTGGCTAACAGTTTGACCAAACACAGTAGCAATTTCCTGCTGTGTATTTGATGAATTGTTGCTATAATGAAATAAACGCAGGTTTCCTTTTTTGTTTGCATTAAGACAAAACAATTTTCGCTTTAGAGACATTATAATACAAACTACCGCGATGACATTAGGCGTGCTGTGATTGGCCGACACGCGCAGACAACCGCTCCATCTCAGAGTTGGCCGCACCCACAAAAGCCCTAACCCTGTCTAGACAATATAGAAAGCTGACTCCGCGAGGCTTCTGACTTGCAACAACGCTGCTTAAGCGTGTGTGTGTGGGGGGGGGGGGGGCAGGCTGGACTTGCCCGAGGAGCTGGGTGGTGGACCCTCATATGCAGCACCAATTCCTGTTCTTAATACTGTACAGCTAAACTTGTACACAGCTTTCGAAATAGGTGCATCGGAGCTTGGCTTTCAAATGAAAGTAGAGTGAAACTCGGTTAATTCGTCAGTACGGATAATTCGTCAGGAGAGATGTTAACACTCCATGTTCAGCTGCCATGTACAGACGATTAGCCAAATCTCCTAACAACGTATAATGGGTCATAGTCGTCCGGACGAAGACCTCGAAGGCAACTATCAGCAGTTTCACATGTCTCACCGCGAAATCATTGGTTGAAAGTCTACTAATGAGTTGCACAACGAATTTTCTAGGTAATAGGCACAGGAAATATCATTGTTTTTATCTCTCAAGATCTTTATGCATAATTGACGAATCATTTCAAAGCCATTATAGCATTTTGTGAAGATGGGTGGGCTCGGATGTGCTAACCCCAGGTTGAGAGTTAGGAACAAGACGCTGAAGACGAACTTATCACATACTCCTGCACCTGCCATACATGTAAGCGGGAATTATTTATGCAGTTGACATAATTATGAAGTGGAAGTTTAGAGAAAATGTGATACAATGGGAGGGTAAAGAAAGGGTTGTGATGAGTCGAAAGAGATCTGCGAACGAGCACATAAATATAGTCAGGTTTACTGTCTCGAAATATTCGGAGTGTCTGGGAACCTATAGAGCGAGAGCAGGGGGACAGAAGTGATAACCAATCAGAGGAAGGACTTCGTCGAAAGAGAGAAAGGAGACAGTCAAGACAGTCGGGGTAATTAAAGTAGCTCGGGAGTGAAGCTGGAGGTCTGAGAATCAATACAGAAGAGGTTTTAACTACAGTTTCAGAAGATGAAGCCGCCAATGATAAATGGGACGAGCGAGAGGTTATAGATATGCCAACAATGAGGATATACTACCTGGTAGTAACCGCTATGATAGCCGCACATGAACCAACTGAGCAGCATGCTTTGAAGACCTTCATCATTTACGTCGGCTAAAGAAGTCGGAGGAGGTGGAATGGGAAATGAATTAAACGAAGGCTCGGTGCCAGTCTTCCTGAAATTAAAAATAAATTAAAGTGAATCAAACATAAAGGAAGAAAACAATATCTTCACATTATTGTTAGTAGGAATTCCCTCACAAGATATCGAAACAATGTTAACTCTAAGACACCTCCTCCCTAATTCAAAGCAGTGCTGGAGAGGAGCAGGAAGAAACGACGACAATCACGACGCTGGATACGCGGTGAAATCGAATTGACAAACAGGTAGCTCTACCGTATCCTAATGCCCTAATGCGCTTTGTACTTATATTCACACTCCAATCCAGTGGAGATTGGTCGATTTCGACGCTTATTGCCGAGGATAGGGATAGATCATGACAACGATGACGTTCGGATTAACAACAGAGACGAGACTCTACTGAAATTATTATGAGCGACGACGTTCCAATTATCATCAGCCACGACGACGAAAGCCCTCACCAGCACCTCTCGTTGAGACGAGGCAGCAGCCGTAGTGACGCTGTGCGTTTGGAGGACGCTTTGGGTACCATCTGTTCCATGTACAGTTAAACTTCATCATCTATACAGATCGGCCGGCTGAAGGTTTACGGTACGCAGGTGGTGTTGCGGTCATTATAAACAAACCGGGTGAACACCCAACAGTAGTAGCAATATAGCAGCATGGGGTGCTGAGTTCACCTCGTCCTTTGAGACAGAGATGACAGCACTGGGCTTGGCGGTGAATTGGATGATGGCAGAGAGTGGTCGCTGTTTGATCTGCTCCCACAGCCGACGTCTTATTGCAATCAGGAATTCGGCGCAGTTAGATCATTCTTGGTGCGGGTAGAAGGCCCCGTTGTCCTGCAATGGATACCCAGTTATTGCGAACTTCGTGGAAATGAGATAGCTGACAGGGAAGCCAAGGAGGCTGCGAGTCACCCACGGAACGATGATGGTCGGGTCACAGGCCCCTGTCCCGGTGACTAGGGACGGCAAGAATCCCAACCCGGTCCATGAGCGTACTCGCCCAGGCCGGCGGGTCTATCCAAACAGGCTGAGACGCTGATTACGCGTCTTAGAAGCGGCCATTGTAGGCTGCTTACGACGTGTTGAGCCCGTTTGGACCCGGAGAGAAATCAACTTTGTCCCCACTTTGGAGAGTATGAGCGACCCTGGAGGTCTGCGACTGCGTCCGTTTGGGGTGGTAGCCCCGCCTCAGTCGGTGCTGACGGAGGATCCCGTGACGATGACATCACAACTGCGGGATCTACGGCTCCTCTGGCGGGAGTGCCGCCTGATCTAATTCAATGTAATCTAGGCTCTCCGACTCTTTCAACAAGAGATAAAAGGAAGAGCATTTGACGACCATTTCATCTCTGCTCTTCTCCGCTTCTCCAGATTCGCACATTCCGATACATACAACTGAAACTCAAATTCATAAAAATGACAATTTATTCCAAATAAGTACTTTTACTACTTTCAAGTAGAATAATAAGACAGGTGGTAACAAAGACAACAAACTGTTTAAATTATGTATTCTGTTCTTGTATTTTTACAAAAAGCACCACAATTTACATTATGTACAGTATACCCTGACTTGGCGTAAACAGTGAACAAATTTTAAGGGGTGCCAGCTAGATAGAAGTTTTTTCTCCTCTGGTACCCCTAGCCATACCAGGGGCTTTGTTTAGGTTGGATAAAAAGAAGAAAAAAACTTGTATTTATATTTGTTCGGTTCAGGTTAATAAAATTATTTTGTTCAATTTTTGTTTCCCTATTATTTTAAGTTTTGTTTGATTTGTTGTTTTATAGTTTTATTTTTTCAGCCTTTTGTGTTTTTTCGTCCCAAACAGCTGTTAATTGTTTTTTGTATGAAGGTTACTTGTTTATAGTTATTCCGTTGGCCTGACCGAACAGAAATTCCCTTTTTATTTATGTTGTTTGCCTGTTATTTGTTTAATTAAGCCCGGGTGGCAAATAAAAATTTATTATTATTATTATTATTATTTGCTGGGAGTGGCCTAGATTATCCATCTCTCCTTCTGTGCCCAGTCCGTCTGTCAGGCCGATCCATCCCGCCACCACCAGCAGCACCAGTCCCCTGTCCAGCATCACACCAGTCCCAGTCTGGCCGGCATGGATGCCTGCTCCCAGGGGGACCGCTCGAGCGCTGAGTATATGCGCAAATCAGAGGAGCCTTCCCGAGACATCTACGAGGCGTGGAACCACTACAGTCACATCCATAGGTGAGACCAAATGGCGTGAAGAGTACGACACGAGACCAGGTTTTTGTATAATATTTGTAAGGGTAGCATCCAGAATTGCCGTTTCGTGTCAACTCTAAACTTTGTCTTGAGCGAAACTCGGTCGTGACAGATTTTTTCTGGGATATAAATCATATTCAGTTTCATACAAAAGATAACAGAACTTTGTCAGACTCCACTGCCTCTTCACTGGCGAGCCTGACGTCCGGTCAACGATAGATTTCCTCGCCTTCTTGTTGTTTACTTATTGTTTAACGGACTGGCAGAGAAAGAATGTGGTGAAACACTTTGCTGTGAAAATCACAGTGTTTTTCAATGAAGATCCTCTACTACAGTGCGAAACCCTCGAAGTAAACACGGACATCGAGAATATCACCAATGGCCGAACCAGGTACCTGCACACAGGATTCGCTGGCTTCCAAGACGAGGGCCTACCGAGTACGAGCCACTGAAGAGGGCACCGCCTTGACCTTAGTCCACGATCCAAGTTCTGGGCTTTCACTCCATGGCGAATAACCTTCAACAGCACGCTCTTGAATTCGACAACAAGTTTAAGATAATAGTGATGTCAGAGTAATCGTCTGGTTTTCAGAAGAGTCATCTCTTCCTGAGCTGGCACTAATAGCACACGTTGCTGTGACTCTTGGAAATTAGTCATCCAACACCGCAATGGAGGCACAGATCAGGTAGATGTTACACACTGTGGAAGTCTCTAAAAGTTCTCATTCCAAAGATCATGATGGGGAATTGTTGCAGGCAATGTTAGACTTAATGCTAGACTCAAAAATTGCTCAAATTGTGATTCATAATTATAAACACATTCTAAATACTTAGTATTACACAACATTTATCATCCAAACTTAGTGTGCACATGGTAAACACTTGTACTATTTTTCTAACTAAAAATCATTAAAACATTTTCACTAGTTAATCAATAATATTGATTTAATTCTAAATTTCAATATTTCCATTAGGCAATTTGAATTCAAAGCTTATTTTATTGCTATTTGCAGCATTGCATCATAAGAAGTGTCCAGTATTTATTTATTCAGCACTTTCAACAATGGAATAATTTAATCATTCGAAGTCAAAGAACATCGCATGGTTGAAGTTACGAATGCCTACAACGTCTTCTGGGGTCGAGTTGACGATTGTATATTAATGGGAAAGGTCGCCAGTTGTGTCCTGTAGCATTTGCAAGCTTCTTTGTTGTATATTGTTTCCGCACGTTAAGATGTAAAACATGACAAAGACCGAATGTGAAGAATGAATAAATTCTTAAGCTCCTGAAGAAAATAGGAAATTATTCAGCGAGGCAGGTCTTAGGAAACTTGAAGTTCAGATTAAGAACTTCCTTTGAGCGATTGTCGATTGAGTGGTAAACTGTCGCGATCTCTCCCCTCAGATTCCTGGCCTCTGTGGCCGGGCAGTCCGCAGTGCCCACCCTGGAGGAGTCCGAAGCCAGGTTCCGCATGGGCAAGTCCGGTGGTCTGGTAGGCCTGGTGGTCAGCAAGTCGGCGAGCATCGGTTCCTCCACCATGGTGCACATCTCGGACCTGGAGCACGGTGTGGAGTTGGAGGCAGGAGGACAAGCCATGCCCACGACCACAGCGACTCGATCCACCACCGCAGAGGCCAACACGCTGCCCCTCACTGTGGACAACCTGCTCAGGTAGGAGGCGAGCTATGTGGATTGACACAAATATAATCCTCACGACCTCATGTTCAGTGAAAGAGACTCAACTTAACCAGAGCTAAAAAATTAAAGATTTGTCCTTACAATTTAGTCAAACCTTAATTGGTATATTTACGCATTGTAAATGAAATTATTACCTCGTTAAATAATTAATGAATCAACTTCAAGTATCGAAAGATTTTGCACCATCAAAACTTGCATAAAATTCATAAAAACAATCTTAGACTGTTATTGGAAATTCAGAGATTATGGTATCACAATGAAAAAATGCCCCTGATGAATTTCAGTTTTATCTTACCCAAATTAACTCTATGCAAACCTATCCGACGAGGGAAAATGACACTATTCATCTACACTAGTAGGATTACCCGTATAGCGTTAGTATATATAATAATGTCATCAAGCAAATCGATCATAAGAAAGTGGTGTGATCACACTCACAACCTCCGACCTCTGGACCAACCCGGTCCAAGTTGTTCAATTCTTCACGAGCCAAGGGGGGGAGGACCTACTGCTTTAGTAGGTCCAGGGGCAACAACAACAACATAATAAGAAGAAGAAAGTCTGACCCCGAAACTTGACAGAGAAAACGTGTATAAATGAATTTTTGTTTATCTGTAGCACATTGATTTAGCATCGCAACAATCGCTTATCTGTTGCATATTGATTTAGCATCGCAGCAATCGCGTATCTACAGCATATTGATTTAGCATCGCAGCAATCGCTTATCTGTTGCATATTGATTTAGCATCGCAGCAATCGCTCATCTGCAGAATATTGATTTAGCATCGCAGCAATCGCTTATCTGCCGAATATTGATTTAGAATCGTAGCAAAAACATGGTTTTGGGGGTATTTTCTGCTGTGGGCTCTCAATTAGAAATTCGCATCTCGTGGCTATTTTTCCCATGTTGCCCATTTGCGTAGCATTTGTTTGAGTCATCAAGCAAGTAAATCGATCAAGAGAGTTGGGAGATAAATACCGGCCAGACATACATACATTTATCTAATTATATAGATAGAATACTGATTTCTACCACAAGAGGCCATTTTAGTCAAAGGAAGAAAGTCACCTTTAAAATTCTATTGAAAGGTAAAATGCAACAGACTAACAGATGCTCACAAAGATAGCCGATGTAGAAAGTAGTGGCAATGATCAATAAGTTTGGATAGAGAGATTTGTGGTTCTCAGATGAGTCAAGTTTCATTCTGAATGCCCCAATCACCGCACAGAATGAGTGCATCTATAGAGCTGTGACTGTGCAGACTGATGTCAATGGAGGTGAACTATAGCAGAATTCAACAGTTGACAGATAGGATTACATGGATTATTGAACAAAAGCTAAAATTATTGATAGCAGAGCTTCCAATCTCGGTAATAATCTCCCTCATAATTGAAAATTTATTAGAGATTTTAAAAGATTTTAGGTTCTTCAAGGCAATTAAATGTCCCTTTTTTACTTGGTCCATTGGAAGGTACTTGTGCCAATCACTTGTTTATATTTGCGCGCGAAATGCAATCAATTATATAGCACCAAAAACTGTCAAGCAAACAAAACATACAAACTCAATTGACAGACTTTCTGCCCCACAATAGCCCCTCCATCGTAAGCGGAGCGTACATGTACATGAAGTCAGTAGTATACAGTGGCTGGTTGGGGCTGGAATGTCACTTTGGGGACAGAGCGAATCGAGGTGTGGTGCTGAGCTGTTGGTTGGGAGGAGAGTTCGGTAGCCGGTTTTAGATCGACCGACAAACGGAGACCGTTCTTGGTCCTTGCGGGGTCTTGATAAGGAATGTGCGGGGGAATTTCCGTAAAACGACGTAAGGACCGGACCGCATAGGGTGCTTCCAGTGGAGCTCGAACGCGGTCGATGCGGACCCAAACTTTGTCGCATGTTGCTAGTTGTGGAGGTATGCTGAGTGAGCGAGGCAGTGGAGGTAGCGAATCCAGTCGAAGCTGAGACGTGAAGTGCTGGAGGGCTGTACTCAGTTGCTCGGGGTCGTTGATTGGCGTCCGGTCGAGGGCAGGTCCAGGGAGGTTCATGAGTTCGCCGGTGAGTAGTGTGAAGGGCGAGTAAGCGGCGTCGGCGACTGGAAGAGAGCGGAATGACCACAAGACAATAGGCAAAACGTCGAGCCAGTTATCTCCGCGGGCCTTTATAGAAGTCTTTAAACGGCGGTGCATGCGCTCGATTTTGCCATTGCATTGTGGGTGATAAGCCGTGGTTCGAAGTCGTCGGAAACCCAATCGCCAGATTCTCGAAGAGATGGATTTCAAATTGTGTTCCTCGATCGCTGATGACGTAGGTATGTACACCAAATAAGGAGATCCAACCGGTGAGGAATGCGTCTGCGACGGTAGATGCAGTGATGTCTGTCATAGGAATCGCGGCGGGCCATGACGTAAAACGATCTATCATGTCAGCAGGTAGCGATAGCGATTTGCAGCTAGTGGAAGAGGTCCGACAATGCTTAAATGGTCGATCTCAAAGCGTTCGGAGACGACGGGCATTGGGGCAGGATCGGGCTTGACATGTGTTGAAACCTTGCATTGTTGGCATTTGAGACAGGAGCGACACTATTCAGCAATAAGACACTTTGCCTTGGGCCAGTAGAACCGGGAAAGTAGCAACCGTTGTGTTAGGCGGGTGCCAGGGTGAGACAGGTCGTCAAACATGTCGAAGATTCCGCGACGTAGAGATTCTGGGACAAAAGGGCGAGGAGACGGTCCATCGACGTTGCAGTACAGCTTCTTGTCACCATGATCGAAGGCTTGTAGTGCTTCTGGATCATTCTTGAGCATGTGTTGAAGTTCTGGGTCATTAGCTTGAGCGGTGCTGAGGGCTGGTAGGTCGACGACGTCGCATGTAGCAGAAGCGATGGTGCGAGAGAGAGTATAGGCCACGACATTAGAGCTTCCTCGTATGTAGCGAAATTCATCCACAAACTCGGCGATGAAGGAGAGTTGGTTGGCTTGGGGAGGAGAGAGTGTAGTGGAGGCTTTTCGAAACAAACCGGCAGGTGGTCTGAGTAGACAACAGTCCTGATTGATTCCAGGTAGAAGCGGAAATGCTTTACTGATTCGTAAACGGCAAGAAGTTCTCTGTCCAGTGTAGAATATTTTGCTTGGGTAGAGTTCAGACGGCGAGAGAAGAAACTCAAAGGTTGACCATTACATTCAAGAGCTCCGCCCACTGCTTCGGTAGAGGCGTCAGTAGAGAGGGTAATTTCCGCAGGCTGACGGGGCGGATGATGCTGATCTTCGTTCAAGGGCAGTGCAAGCAGAACGGTATGCAGAGGTGTCCATTGAAAAGGAGGTGTCTTCTTCCGTATGGGCTGAGTTGCCCTTAAAAGGTCTGTGAGAGAAGCCAGTATCTGGGAGACTTGCGGATTGAAGAGTCTGTAAAAATTGAAGGTCCCCATCCATCTTCTAAGGGAAGTGTAGCCAGTAGGACTAGGTAATTGGACAATGGCCTCGACGCGATCTGCAGGAGGTCGAACTCCAGTAGAATTGATGGTATAACCAAAGAAGTTTCATCTAAAGTTTCATTTAAACTTAATATTTGACAGACTTTCTACTCTGCCGCACAAAACAAAGAATTTTCGTTTAGGGCGCCCGCTCTCGAGAAGAAAGTTATACTGGATAAAACAAAGAATTTTCGTTTTGGGCGCCCCTCTCAAAAATAAAAATTTCCTTGGTAAAACGACGAATTCATTCTCACATAGAATTTCAGACATGGCGCCCCTCCAATGACTGGCCCCTAATCTAAAAAACCTTCTGACGACCCTGGACGCTGAAAGATATTCGAAGACGATCACATAAAATCGAAGTGACCCCTGACAAAACACGCAGTAATGCAAAATCTGCAAGTAAATCAGTTAGTATACGTAATGGTTGGGCGCAAAGATCATGTGTGTGTGTGAAGTCGATCACGGCGTCTGGCGTCGTCTCGTGGCCTCCGAAATGACTCCTCGTCCGAGTCCGATCCAGAGTCATCATGTTGTGCTGTCATTCGTTTGCCGTCGCGACCATCCATCACGGTCTTTTCGAGACTCTCCGGTCCCCTTCTTTTGACGTTGCTGAAATATCGCAGCTTTCGGGCATTAATTTTCGACACCAAGCTTTCGTTTTTTAGTTTTGTCCTTACATGGACGTTTGGGACCCGATCTCGGCAGCCGATCTGCAACATACGATTCCAACACCAGAATTCGAAAGCGTCTATACGGCTGGTTTCATCTTGAGTCAGCGTCCAGCTTTCTGAACCATATAGCGCAATACTGAAGACCATCGAGTTCATGAGACGCATCTTCGTGCCGATCGAGAGGTCACATGATTTCCAGAGATTAGTCATGTCAGAGCATGACTTTCACTTCTTTCGCACTACCACCCTCGCTCGTTACGAAAGATCCCAATAAATTGAATGAGTCAACAATGTCAATGGGTTCTCCGCTGACTGTCTTTTAATACCATCGTCTAATCTTTGTCCTTTTAACATTCAGTAACAGTCCAGCTTCTTCGCTTGCGTCTATCACCTCATCGACATGTTCTTTCATTTTCGGTTTCGAAGTTGTTACCAAAGTCGTATCATCGGCGTAGCGAAGGTTATTGACGAGGTTCCCATCAACTATCACACCACCATAAAATCCATCCAACGCTGTCCGCATGATTTTTCCGCATACGAATTGAACAGGTAGGAAGTAGGGGGAGCCAATACACCCTTGGCGCACACCTTGTCCGATGCCGAACCACTCGCTGTCTTCACATCCGGTTCGAATGGTTGCTGATTAGTTGCTGTACAATGAGCGCAGGAGTTCACTCATGTGATTGGGAAAACCCATCTTATCCATCTCACTCCACATTCTCTGATGTTGGACAGTGTCAAATGCCTTGGAATAGTCAATGAAACACAGACAAAGTGTCTGTGTTCCATGACTTTCTCAATGATCCAGCGTAGGTTGGCAATCATGTCTCGGCATCCGCGCCCCCTCCGGAAACCGGCTTGTACATTCGGGATTTAGCGGTCGAAATAATGTTCTAATCGGTCGATTATGATATAGAGGAAAATTTTGCTGGCGTGTGAAATTAAGGAAATTGTTCGGTTGTCGGGGCATTGCGAGTGTCACCTTTCTTTGGTATGATGACGAACACGGCCTTTGTCCAGTCCTCGGGTCATTCATTCGTAGTCCATATTCTATTTCAGAGCCGGTGCTACATTCGAGCACCATCTTCGCCTGTGGCTTTGATCAGTTCGACCCCTTCGCCTTCAGATCACGTCGTTGCTCGATAAGTTCGAGCGTAGTCGATGACATCCTTGGGGCTGGTAGTTTCGATCGTCTTTTGAAGATGTGCTTTTAGCAGTTTCGAGAATGGCAGATTTGTCACCACACCACATCTCTTCTGACATCTGCTCTTCCTCAATCGCCAAGTGAAGCCCGGAAATTGTTACTCACTTCAACGCGAAACAGGTCGCTAATGTTTCTTACATCTAGAAATGTCAGCAGTGGTTGCCGTTTTGGTGCCTTCAGTTTGAGTTTCATTTTAGCGACGAGGATTTCGTGATCACTATACCGCAATCATCTCCAAGGTAGGTTTTGATGTTGCCGATGCATTATTACCACCGCTTGCGTATTAGGATGAAGTCAATTTGATTCTTTGTTCTACCATCGTGCGATGTCCATGTGCACAATCGTATTGGGTGTTGCTGAAACATTTTGTAGGTAACAGAAAGTCCAGATGAAATGCAAAAGTCGGTCAGGCGTTGTTCTGCATCAATTTGCTCACCCAGTTCACATCAACATGTGATACCCTTCATCACGTTGTCAGCTCCAATCTTCGCATTAAAGTCACCCATGATTATGGTTACATCCTTCTGAGACGTCGCATCTAGCCGTTCTTGCAGTTGGCCATAGAAAACATCGATGGTGTTGTCGTCAGCGGCGGATGTTGGTGCATACGCTTGAATGATTGTGATGTTCATGGGTTTTGCTTCACTTCGAACGGATTTTAGCCTCTTGTTTACCGGGTTGTATCCGAGAACAGACTTGCTGGTTTGTCTGGAGATGACCAGTGCTACACCATGAAACCGCTTCCCCTAGTGTCCAGAGAACTAGACAGCGTAGCAATCTTCCGTGTTGAAATGTCCTTTGCCAACAAAACGCATCTCGGCAATACCTGCGATACTAATGTTCAAACGTTGAAGTTCACGTGTTAGTATCGGGAGCTTGTCTCTTGTCATTGTTCTGACGTTCCATGTTGCTATTTTTGTGTGCATGTTGCGAAGTCGTCGCTTGACATTTTCTTTACTGCAAGCATCAGTCAGCAGACTTTCTGAAGGCTTTGGTCTACTCACATCATTTTCTGCAGCGGTAGCCAAGACACCACGCACAAGCCCGGGGTCCCACCGATGGGTGCCATATCACAATTTCGTTGGATTTGATTCATTTCGGAGGTTTTCAACGGGCAGGAAATCATGCAGTAGGGCCCGAAGTCTTTCTGCAGCGCAGTAGGATGCTAATAAACCTAAATATCACCAACCGTTGCGCTTGCCGAAAGTAGTACTCTGCCTTTGGCAAAAACAAGTAGTCTCATCCACCAGAGTCACCATGCATCCAATGTCCTGCTGCCGACATCTTCCCCGTATCCCTGGTCAGGGAGGCTAAGGGGTAGCTAACACTTGCCCAAGATGTCACGCCAAGACTACGGAAGAGTGCGGTGCAATTAAAACAAGACTTAATTTCTGACAGAAATGTCACTAAAAATATACCTACACACCAGACATGTAGGATAACTCTATCACAAAAGGAAACAATATTTTCAAAAATAAATTTCAAATTAAGAATGTAAATGAAATTTTTTTTATAAATGTGTAAAGCGTATCGGTTTTAAATGTGGACGAATGAGACCAGAGACAATATAATGCTGTTGACAATTTTCGATGATGCGACATTTATATTAAATATTATCTACATGTATATACTGTAGACGTTAAGAATTTCAGGAATTTAAAAAGTCTTTTTTGATAAATAGCCTTTTAAAACAATAAAATTATTATTCTTACATTTTAGGTTTTCCTCCTATATATGCGCACTTATGGTAAACCATTGAACAACATTGATAATAAGTTTTTTAATCGTTGGTGCGTGATGTGAAAACATTCACCCGATATATAATGTGTACTGTATATTATATTTTGTATTTCTCGCGTTTCTAAATTATAAAGTGTGTATAACAATGGGACGGTCGAGTCTAATTGCTCCTATAGTCCTTTTTAGAATCTATATTTTAATAACTGTTATAGTTTTGAACAGTATTGAAACAATTAAACGAATGTCATAAAGCACATAAAATCACGCTTTGTCTACAACCTTTATGAAAAATATGGCGCCTATTTTAAAACATTAATAAAAAAACTCCAAAATTAATAAACTATGCAAACTAAACTCTGAAACCCCTCCCAACTTTATTAAAACGCCTATTTCCGAAAAAGAGGGCCTAAATAGCACAAAAGGACAGTTTAGCGTAGCCACGAGGATAGGATTATTTAAGAGTTAGACTATCATTATACTGTTTTAAATGGCTTGGTATTTATACACTGGCTCGCAAGCAACATAGGACCTATAGGTATTATATGTTGCCAAGCCTATTAAAACGTCAGGCATTTAGTTCAGGGTTTAGTCGGCTCGCGATACTATATAGGCTTGGAAAAACTACATTTAAACGATCTCGCGAGTCTTTTAAATAATTGATAAATGGAATAAAATTATAGTTTGGCGATGTAATTCTATGATTGTTGTATGAACTATATACTTTATGTATCGAAAAGACATTGAATCAATTGCCTGTGGATTAAATAAGATTCCAAACGGAAAAAAACAATTTTTTAAATGTCAACTTTCATATATTTACATATACTGTAATAACAATAAATATCTTCAAATGTTTATAACTGTCTATGTACTGTAAGTAACTGTAAGTATACGAATTTAGTTTTCCGGTGCGCGCTCGATTTGTTTGACTATTTCAAATGTTCCCGAGTAATCAGCAATTATTTTGTCCAGAACGGCTTGCTTGATTTAAAAAAATCCCAATCCTTTTTAACAGTGTATAAAACAGAATGCTTCCCAATTAACTAAACAATATTAAATCAATTATAAATTAAGATGTCGCTTATAATCATACTTGCTTCTATTTGTTATAATCCGACACCCTTTAAAAATCTATGCGCAGATTTCTTCTTTAGTGAAAAATTCTATCCGTGTAAAAATTATGTTCTTTTATGCAGTACTGTACCTTGATTTAATATTTTGTGATACATTTTATTAGAAATAATATAAAAAGTTTTCAGCTACATTATATACTGTATATCGACAGCTTACTCAGACTGTTCAAAGCGTGATCGACCGAACCCAGAATATCCGCCTCGCAGGTCTGCGTCGACACGGCCACCCCCAGCATGGGCAAAGCGCGCCGGAGTCGTCTGGCCTCCAGTTCCAGAATGTCATTGATCATGAAGGAGGGAGTGCTGGTGGCGTTGCGACTCGATCCGCCGGTGCTCGGGCCGCTAGCGTCGGTCTTCTCCAACAGACTCCGCTGGTCGAGAAAGAGGGGCTGGTAGTGGCGAAAGGTGGCCGCTGGGACCAGGGAAATGGGGAGAGCTGCGGCCTCGCGACCGATGCCCGCTGGGAGGGCCTGCAACGATTGGATCAGCTGTGGGGGAAACGGGTGGTACATACTATGCGGTTCTATAGAATAATAATAAAAAGACAAAGAGAGGTGTTGAAGGAGAACTGGAACTGTTCTGCCAGACAAGCGGCTTGCGGGAGAGGCGGCGAAAATAAACTGCGCTCTTATATGCTTATTGTTGGGACAAGTTTTGTCCAATTACAGGCAATGGAGAAACTGCTAATTGTTCCAAAGAAACCTCCCGTTAAGTACTAACACGGGGGTGACACACGAATTACACGCGACATTGAGCAAATCAATAGACTAGGGACAAAACTGATTGGGACAATTAAGGGGGGAAGAAATATAACCGGGGGACAAATAGGTTTCGCAAAGATGTTGGAGAAATTTACGTTCATTTCTCAGGCGCAATCCTTGTAATTGTAGCCTCATCTCCGCTGATGTCTCTCCTTGATCCCGTTTAATAAGACGCGCCGCGGTGGTATTTACCATGCGGTCCTCCCTCTGTTTTGGCGGAGAAATCGCACTAACACACATACACACACGCACACAACATCGTCACACCACAACACCATCGCGTCGGTTGGCTTTATCCTGTTAGCGGAAGATGATTCTAGGCAAATTCTTACCCCTCAGTAAATTATGCTCATTTTCCGCTACTATTAGGCACCAATTTTCCGGGAGATGAAGCTAGGTTCCTCTGGACGCCTAATGCCCGGAGAAGATTACGCCTTTAAGGAGTGCTGGGCATTTCCCTGTGCAATTTTCCCTGCCCCGTCGACGCCGAAGTCCAGTGTCATTTCATTTTCTTTCATCTCCCCTAACAAAATAGTTATTCAGGACTACTCTATACCAAATTATCTCCATACTCCCCTCAATTACTCGGTGATAATGTATATATTAGCTGTAGAAAAGGGCTTCAGTCACATATAACGGGAAAATGGAAACTTTATGTTTATATCAATTATTTCAGGTTTGTTTCTTTGAGAATATAGCTTCCAAAATTTTATTTCCTCAGAGATAAGTTTTGCATTATTTTTATGTATAAAACGCGTGTGCTAGTTCGGAATGCAACCAAAGCAGTATCACTTGCAATTTAAGGGTGTAGTTCAGTTGCTGTCTCCGTTTCCATGGAAACAGTACAGTCTTTATTGTTTGAGAATGGCCGGATGGAAGATTTAAATACTATAAGGCTAAAATAATTAATAAATCGATTGTTCTAATATTCTACAATATGTTTTAGGATAAGGTTACACAGAAATGTTTCAAAATACCTATATTTTACAACAAACTAATTAGTAAATCAATAATAGGGAATGTAATATGATTGGCCAGTGAATGGTGATTTCACTGCTATTTAAGATGTTCTTTAAATTCACGGAATTGCATTGAGATCGCATATCAAGAACAGGTGTAAAGATAGCGGAAAAACTTTTGGTAGTCTCAAGACCCTAAAAACGGAACCTCTGTCACCCATATGGATGAAAATTAATCAAAATATATCGCATGTTGTGTCCGCAGCCATTAAAAAGGTGGTTACCGAAAATTTCAGCTCTCTCCGATTAAAAATATATAGGAGGAGATAGCGCACAAATTAGATCATAAACAATTTATTTTTAAGGCTATGCATTGTTTCACATTCCGGTAATGTTATTTTGTGTTTAATTTTTGGTTTTGTAAAAGCTGAATTCTTTCATAATTGCAATTCATTAGAAAATGTAAAATAAGAAATACATATAGTAAATAACTTAAAAAAGGAGTATATATGACGCTTTTCATCTTTAAATTCATCTCTAAAATAGAGTCTAACAGAGAAGTAATAAAACGGAACACGTGGCACCCATATATATATAACTTATCAATCTGTCTTTTCGCTTCTCAACCACTATCGAAGAAATCAACAAATCTTTTGCGTCCGTCTTCGCCCACGACACCCGGAGGTTATTCATATCATATACACAATGGAGGCCAATCATTGAGGTTGAAGAAATTTACACGGCATTGAGTCAATTGAATCCATCGAAGCTATGGGTAGCGTTTGTGTGCAGAGCAGCCGCCAACCTCCTTGCTGGTTCATTAACTCATATATTTAACCTCTCGACCCAATGCAAGAACGCCGTTTTCCCGACGAGTGAAAATATGCCCGCGTTATATGATTCCATCTAAAAAAGCACCAATGTCAACATTTCAAACCTGCGCCCAATTTCGCTCCTCCCCGTGCTCTCAAAATATCTTTGAACACTTCGACCGCAAATTCAACCTAAGTTATGTTAACGCGGATTTCGGTACCACCCAATTTGGAGCTCGGCCAAGTTCAATATAGTTCATCCACTATGCATGCGCAATAATCTCACTCATTCACCATTCACTAACTCAACTTGAATGAAACGACGTTGCTGGCGTACAAATCTATATTATTAAGCAAGACACGCGATTCCTGGGTAGGTCGCGTACCCTTAGAACACGTCGTCTGATTGGTCAGTTTGTTTTCAGAGAGAGAGAGAGAGAGAGTGCGAACCAACGATGACTCACTCACACACAGGCTGGCTAGCTAATCTATTGATTTTATCTCACACTTTGCAAGCAAGATTACGCAGCAAGCAAGCGGGCGGACACTAGCGGAGCGTACGCCAGAAACACACTGCACTCCAATTGATACTCAACTTCAGCACATTGTGCTTTTGATACAACCCACGCTGCAAAGCAGCTGAGGAATTGAGTAATTGAGCCTCGAGCGGTTGAACGCACGCTGAGTGATTTAATCATAACAAGACTTGCATGCGTAGCTGCAGCTGACCACTGGTTAATGCTTATGATTACTCTATAAAGCAAAGGTCGGCAAACTATTTTAAAGCGGAACGGGGCCACTAGGGACCAAAACAATTCAGACTGGGGGCCAAAGAAAGGAAATCGCAAAAATTACACTTAATACAAATCCCTTTATTACACAACACATTCCATAATACGCGCATGGATTATCACAAAATCAAAATCAGTGCTACGGGTGTTTTTCTATTTGGGTTTGAAGTATATCCTTGATCAACGGCTGCACAGCAGACGATGAATGAAGCAGCAGTAAATCATTTAAGTGGCGATCGTTCGGTTGACGACGCAGGCGTGACTTCTTATTCTTCATCTTACTGAACAACTGCTCACTTCGATATGTGGAGCCGAACATGGCGAGAACAGCTCTGATCTCTTGGGATATAAGAGAGGAAAGGCATCTGAGGATAAATGTCCCTTCACAAAGGCGTGTGAACTTCTTCTTGAGCTCTTCATTGGCCTGTAGTTCCATCAGTAGCTCGTCAGGATGGTCCTCGATGGACACACTAATCGGCGATGACAGAATGAGGAAGTGAGAGGAGCACTTCCTGAAGACCTCAAAACGGTTGAAAAACTCCTGCCTCAGGCAAACAATGATTTCAATGAAAGGCTGAACAGCGCTCACATTGCCACACGACGTTAGGCACGGGAAGTTCACAAACTTGTTCTTGGCTAATGTTGAGATAGTGACAGTTTTTAAATACCAGATGGTAAAGCAGGCGAAAATTGGAAACATTTATTTCATAACAC
>JAUYWV010160922.1:0-18324 GCA_032274565.1 Nematoplana nigrocapitula
CTGTCCCCTTCGAACCCTTCCCCCGCCTCCTCGGGGTGACGCTTGACTGCCAGCTAACCTTCAACCGACAAGCCCGGCAGTCGAGAGCGAAGCAGACTGCTAGGAACAAGATCCTACACGTCTTATCTTTTCTCTAATCTGTGCAACTCTACCCTTTGAACCTCTGCTTTGTCATTAATAATTATTCTATTACGGAATCTTGCAGATCATTTCTCACGTGAACATAATGCGTCGATGGTAATCTCTATACACTTTGGGTTTACAATATTTCATACAACATTCTAATCAACTTTCCAAGCTGAACAAAACACAGATAAGGAAGTGTTTGGCTACTTCTTGACTTCAGCACTGCACAAAATGTCAGTCAATAATAAAATAAAGTTATCTTGAGCTATTCGGTATTATAAAATTAAGGCGTGGTCCTATCTAATCACTTCAGTAGCCCAAGTGTAATGCTACTGGACTATACAGGATAAATTAATACAAATTCTGCTTCAAAAGTACATAAAAATAAAAGAGCTTAACAGTGGTGTAGTTATGGTGGAATAGCTGTTTAAATAACAGAAAACGTGGGTTTGATTTTGCATTGATTATTGCAAATTTTTCAACTTTCTCTTTACCCACTTACAGGTCAAATGCTGTGAAATCCACAGTAACTCGACAAGGGAGACCATCAGCATATCCATTTTCATAATAAGCACGAATAGGAACTGGATCCTCATTCAATCGATACACATCCAACTTGTTCTTAGCCAAGTGGTGCCAAAATCCACCATCCAATACTGAATCAAATGAGACAAACTTCAAGGCTGTACTCATTCTAGTGACTAATATGTAGCTGCAAGGATTCGCTCTATAATTAAAAAGGATATAAACATTTTTATATGTGAAATAAGGAATATCCTAAAACAGCTTCCTACAGTATGTAATAATATGCTGAGTTTCAAATAAATAGTTAAAAGTGTAAATTTCTACAGATAAATACTGCATATATTATTTCATAAATATGTTTAGCTTTATATATATGGGAAAAATTAAAAAAAAATATAGAGCATAAAGACATGCCTGGTACCTAATTATGTTAAAATATTTGTAAAGGCAAAATTCTAAATTTTTATGAAATGTATAAAATGCATTGATTAGTTTCCTAAATATTGTCATTAATTGGTATATTGTACCGGTTATTTTGAAGGAAAATATGACTTAGTATGAAATAATTTTGAAGTTATATATTGTACAATATAAATGCCAATTGAATTTTGATAATTATTTATCTATAATCTTGTGATAATGATATTATAATAGGATTAATTATTTTAAAACAAAAAACTATTGTAAGGTGGACATGGAGTTTATATGGTCTTCTCAGGTTTGGACACATCATGAAAACTACAACAAAAAATAATACATGTATTTATATATATAAATATTATCTATAAGTATAGTATAGTCATAGATAAGATTTTAGAATATGAAAATGTTTTTCAAAATGGCATAATTTGTGGAAAAAATGTACAATTATAATATAATGCATTCCTAATCCATACAAACTAAGTATAACAAAAGTCTGTATATGAAATGTTATCTCAAAAATATTTAAAATTAAATATAAAACTAAGATTTAATCTATATACTATTGAGTATTGACACAAAGGAAAGACAAAGTGCCAAATTTTTTATCTTACCTTGCTTTGCCTTTAAAATGCATATATGAGACTAAGTATATAAAAATTTTCAAAATTTAAAAGTTCAAAATTTTAGGAATAATTCATTTTTTGGTCAAATTTTAGGAAATTGCCTAAATTTTAGGAACAATCACACTCACAGGCCTGATAATGTCAACTGTCAGATGTAACTATACAAGCTTGTAATACCTTGCACAATCGAATTTTAGTCTACATACAATAGTACGATATCTTTTATGAATGACTTCTATTAAAGTTGCTCAGTTGAAACTAAATTAACTTACAATCAAGAAAGTAAAAATGGATATAGTTCTAGGATATAACTGAAATGACGCTTTTGTGACCTTCAATTACATTCCTATATAAAAACAAATAATTACGAGTGTTTCGTGGGAACCATATATAGTTCTTTTCGGCCGTCAGCTTTTTTCTCGCGCATTCCTTCCTTCAGCTTAAAGTCTTCCACCCTATTATCCTCAAATATACACCGTTGTCCTGCTACCTACTTTGCTTGTTAGCAAAGGGTATACTCGACAAATATAAAAAACCTGGCCATACTGACTGCCTCTTCCTTACTCTCTCAACTCTCTTCCTTCAGCTCTCCTCACTTCTCTTTTCTCCGTACGTACTCTTTGGCCTTTTGTGCTTCCATTCTGTCCTCTCCTCGAATGATCCAATTAACTCTTCTCTTCATCCCTTCGTAGCTGCACATTACTCCCTGATCCTGTTCTCGAGTCGCTGCTTTGTCCTCCATCTCATTCCCTAATATACCGCAGTGGCTTGGTACCCACGTCAGCACAATCTCTCATTCTCTCAGACTGATGCTCGATTGGCTATCTGACACAATTCTCGCTCTTCTCCGGTCCTCTCCCTCATTCTCGTTCAACCATATCTCATCGCCGTCATCTCCGCCTGGAATAACGAACACACTCTCCCTGCCGGTTCCTCTATGCTGTTCACCACTTCCGGCGCTTCATATTATCCTCAAGTAATCACGCATCCCGTTCCACCTCCATCTCCACTCTCTTCTCCAATGGTGGTATATCTTATCTTAAGAAACCCGCTTATTCTTTCCAATGCATGTTTTCTTCCTCCCATTTTCTCATCATTCTTGTCGTCTGTTTTCTCCATCCTAGCTTCAATCTTTGTCTCACTTCTTTCTTCACCAGTTCCTTCCTTGGGTTCTTGTCTTCCACTCTCAAACATTTCTCGTATTCCACTCTCCATATACCCTGCGCCAGCGCACTCTTAGCTCATTCAGGTCCGCTTCTTCCAGCACTGCCTCGTTCGGTGAGCTCGCCGCCACCATTCCGGTCATAATTCTGGCTGCCTCTCTCTGCACTCCCTCCAGCTTTTCACATTGTGTTACTCAGCCATGGTGTCCAGGCCACCTCCCCGTACAATAAAACAGATCTTATTCATGCAATGTAAGTCTGCTTCATCAACGCCTTGCTCCATCACCCGCCAGTGCTTTCAGCAGCTTCACTATCTTTATTGCTTTCTCCACCGTCTTCTCACAATGCTCGTTGAACACCAGCTTTCCGTCGTATTTCACTCCAAGAAACGTCGGGTGTTTATCCACTTTTTGCTCTTTCTCATCCATCTCCACTACTACTACTCCCATCTCTTTGTCCTTAGCATCCATCGAGAATGCAGTCACTGAACAGTTCTCCGCACTCACCTCCATAAAGCACTTCTTACTCCACTGCCATACATTCTCTGTCGTCCTCTTCCCCTTTTCTGCGTTCTCTTTTACACTTCTTCCTTTTGCCCACACGCCAGGTCAGGTCGTTCGCAAACCCACTCGCCTTGACTTCCGTTGCCATTTCATCCAGCAGGTCATTGATGAAGGCAAGCAACAGTAATGGTGGCAACACTGCTTCTAATTGCGGTTATCCCTGCTTAAACAGTTGTTCCTTGCTCCATCTTTCTTGCACCGACACGCAGGCCTTTCTGTTTGCTAACCAGCTTTGGATCCAACTGATGACCCCTCTGCCAATCCCAAAGTCCATAAGCTTCCAGACGAGCGCGTCCCTCCATGCCTTGTCGTACGATCTTGCAAAATCTAACAAGGCCAGCACTGTCTTCTCCCTTTCCTGGAGCCCGTCGTCTATATCTTGTGTCAGCCTGAGCAGTTGATCTTCAATAACCTTACCACTCTGAAACCTGCCTGCCATTCGCTCAACTTCCCACTGTTCTCCATCTGGAATCTTATTCTGTTAGCAATTACCCTCTCGAACCATTTCCCAATACACGAAGTCAAACTCAATGGCCTGTATGAGTCAATCGCCGCCGCATCCTTCCCAGCTTTCAGTAACGGTATTATTTTTGCCCTCCTCCAGTTCTGCGATACTTCTGCCGTCCTTAGCGATCTATTGAAGATCCGAGCCATCCTTTCTATTGCCACTTCTGGCAGTCTCTTGATGAATCTTGGGTGTATATCATCTAGTCCCGCTGCTTTCCCCTAACTCATCTCCCTTAAACCTTCTTTAACTTCCTTCATACTCATTTCGCTGCTCTGCTCATCTTCTATTCCTTCTTCTCTCTTTCTCTTTGCAATCTTCTTTTTCAACCCTATATGGCTCCTTGGTATCTCGTACCTGCTTACCGCCGCATACTCCTTGGCAAACGCTTCCACTTTCGCTCTGGGTATTATCATTCCCTCTCCGTTGTACACCAGTACTTCACCTTCTCTTTTCTCCCCGTCTTTGCTGCTGTTGAGTCCCTTCACCACACCCCACATTTCGTCATACTGGCTCCTTTGTCCAGTTCTTCCCTCCATTTCCTTCTCGTGCTCTCGTCATCTGTTCAATCTTTTTAACCACCTCCTTTCTCTCTTCCTCATTGCCTTCGCTGAAGTTGTCTCTTTCTTTATCTCTTCCCTGACCTCTTCATTTAACACCTCTTCATTCAGAGTTCGTACAACTTTCTTTCTGATGTTTGTCTTTGAACTCTTTAGGATGCACTCCCTAATTTCTTTCTACATCTTGCTTGTGTTACATTCTACCTGGTTCATTGCTCTCACATCTCTTTCGACGTTTTCTCTGAATGCTTTCCAGTTCGCCCTTTTCCAATCCCACACTACGTTCTTTCGTTTGCGACTTTCTTCCCCCCTTCTAGGCTCATCACGATTGGCCTTTGGTCTGACCCCGTTTTCTCGTTCCTTGTTTCCCAGCTCCATCTCAGCCCCCATTCTTCTGAACACATATAAATATCTGGTGTGTATTCCATTCCTGTACCTCTCCCTACCCTGCTCGTCTCCCTAACGTTGAGCATCACCATCTTCCTCTCATCAATCCATTCTACTACTTTCCCCCTCTGCTGCTGTCTGCTCTTCCCATATTGTCCCACAGGGGATGGTGAGCATTGAAGTCACCTTCCACTAGCCTTCTCTCATCGTCTTTACCTGGCGCCTGCTTCTCCAACTTCTTCATCACTGCCTTCTTCGATCCCTCTGGTGGAATATATGTACACATTCATGATCTTCCAATCCTCTTCTTTTCCCGTGAACACTTCCACACACAACATTTCTATCCCCCCTTCCCCGGTTCTTCATTAACTTGCATCACCTGATATGGAATTCCTTTCCTGACCAGCGTCGCTACCCCTCCTCACCTCTCGCATATTTTACCATCCCTTCCCTCCTTCCATCTTTCCTGATTACCTCAATCCCCTTCACTTTCACTTATACATCTTCTGCTCTTGCAACAATGCCACATCAATCTCATTTTCAGAAAGTTCTCCAATGTCTTCGCGATCATGTGGTCACAATTCCACTGCGCAGGACTCTCATTCTTACTTTCTATTTTCCCTTCTTCTTCTTCATTTTCCCAAACGGTTCCCGCGAAGCGCGGATATTCGCCGGGCTATCCGACTGGTAGGTCGGTTCGCCAGATCCCCCCAAGGTATCTCTCCAGTTTGACGGGGTCCTCCAAGGTTTCGGGTAGGCTTGGTGAGGCACGCCAAAGGCGCGTTCGGTGGTGGGTTCAGACCGGGCATTGGCAGAGGAGGTGTTCGATCGACTCTGGTTCGCCGCAGGCCACACGGTACGGATCGGTTGCTCTGTTGTATAGAGCGTCCCTTCTCCCGGTATCCCTCAATTTATCTCCTTCTGTGAAACCAACACCCTTTTTCCTCCTTTTCTCTTCTTCATCTTCGCAGTGTCTACAGTACACTCCCAGTCTTCTCTTCTCCTCTACGCTCTCCCTCTACTCTCGAACATAGCACGTTTGACGTGCACTAACCTCTTGTATTTTTTACACTCGACCCCTTGTCCCCTTTTAAGGATCCTCTTGCACTCGGTACAGTGGTCTCCTCTCCCTTGGTCTCCCTTGTTCTTCTCCTCCTCGACTTTTCCCTCACATTTCCCACATTTCCACCATTCTTTCTTGTTCTCCTTCCATCTGCTCATACCACTGCCCCCCTTATGCCCCACCCCTCCACAACTATCACATACCACTCCTTCCTGACCTTTCCAAATCATCCTTTCACACTTCATACACTCTCTCCTGTCTTTCACTTCTTGCACTTTCTTCATCTCCTGCTCCTTCTCTTCCTCGTTCCTCTCCTCACTTTCACTACAGCACGGCTTTATCCAACCTTCTTCTTTCTCCCTCATGTAGAAGGCTCCTCTCTTCATTCCGCTAAATTTCAGGATGTCCACATTCCACACTCTGTACATTTCGGCCCCCTTCCGCTTGCGGCCTTTCTGTACACTCCACATTGGGACCCAGGATTGCTCTACACATCCCCGGCTATCATCAATAGTAGCTGGAGGTACCCGTCCGGGCAATACCTCCAGCCACCCAAAAACCCGTCGGCTTCCGACTTTTTTCCTCTCCTTTTCTTCCTCTCGGCTACAGGTAAGTAGCGTCTTCTTCGCACCCCAAAGTCCTTCGTCCGTCGGGGTCCCACAACACACCTCGTGAAAGTTGGAGACAGTATTGGTCCTGTTGTCGTTGTTGTTACTCGCAGCGCAGCTACCGCCGGTCACTGCTGAACCTTCCGGAACCATTTACAGTGCCGGCCAACTTCCACCGGCCTGTTGCAGAGGTCTGCCTCAACCCCGATACCTGCCGCCCGTCTCTAACCAATCCCGCCGGGCATCTGTGAAGAAGGTATTCCTGGTCCTGCGTCTCCTCTCCGCACCTCAAGATCTTGTCGTCCTCTGCAGGCCACCAGCTCCAGAGAATGTCCGATTCTGAAGCGTCTGTAGCTGAAGCCCTCCTTCCTGCACAAACCACACTCCAGTTCACCCCGGACCTTCTTCTTCTTCCCATCCTGTTCCCGCGTGTCGCGGATAAACTCGGGCTACTCAACCGGAGGATCGGTTCGCCCAATCTGCTGTAGGAATTTTCCAACTCTGATGTCGTACGTCGTCCGCTGCATCGGAGACACTGGGCGAGGCGCCCCAGAAGCGGAGTCGGTAGGGCGTCCAGGTCGGGCTCTCATATAGGAGGTGCGCGACGGTCTCCATTTCCAAGCAGTTGGTGCGCAGAGCATCGGTGGCTCTGTCTATCTTGTGCAGGGTCTGTGGCCCAAGTGGAGACGTCCCTGTGCGAAGTTGGTGGATGGTGCATTCCAGGTGTCCGTAATTGACTTCAGAGATGGTATGCAGTTTTCCATTGGCCCTGAACCATGGTGAGAGCGATTTGCGTTGGTCTGCCAGGGTGTCGTTAGTGTGTCGCTGGATAACATTCCACATCGTGTTTGATATGGCTCCCTGGCGTCGGATAGGATGGCGGCGCGCTCGTTGCCGACGATACCTGCATGAGCAATGTACTGTGATGTGTTTTGTGGCGTCCGTGATGGAGCATATGGCGCTCCATTTGTTGCTGGTGGTCACGTAGGTTTGGGCAGTAGGGCCTTGTTGAAGTCGTTGTAAAACGCAGAGTGCCAAGGCGGATTTCCCTGACTCCTTGGAGCTGTTGCTACGGGAGTCGCTCGATGGATTTGAGAGCGGTTAGGATTGCCTGAGCTTCAGCTGAACCTTCCTTCTGCGACGGTCTCCTAAAGCACAGAGGCGTCTGGGAGTTGGTTGGTCACTCCGCCGTCTCCGTCGTGAGTACCTCTTTTCGCCGACCCGTCCGTCCAGCAAACAATGCCCGCTAGTGGCAGGGTGCTGATTGTGGCTTCTGCTAAGAACTAAATCTCGTGGTGAACTAGCTATAGCTTCGGCAATGGATCTTGCTGCTTCATTTTGCACAACTTTGAGTCTGTCAACCTCTGATTTACATAGCCATGCAAACCACGATTCTGTGCAGAATTCGATAATTTATCGATCTAACCATCGCGATGTACGCTGTCCTGAGAAATTATTTCTAGAAGTCCCAGTCTGTCCCTGCTACTGCCAAGTAAGTTGTTTCTTTTCTTGACTTTCTCAACGATCCTCTTTACGTGCTCCTCAAAAGTCAGCCTTCTGGCGAATGTTATGCCTATAGAAAAGTTGGGTGTGACAGAAACACGAAAAGGATGTTGTTCACTCTGACTTCTGGTTTGAATTGTCCTTCAATGGCATCCAGACTGAAAAAAAACAATCTCGCATTTGCCCACGTTCAGTTTCATTACCAATTCCGCGCTCCACTTGGCCACTTTCATGGCTTCTTTTTCAACTCTATATTTACCGGTTTCCTAATATTCCTGTCGCTAGTCAAGAGGGCTATATCGTCTGGGAATATGATAGCGCTGGTATTTTCAGGAATCACGCCCAGCACATCATAAACATTAGCTTTATCTTAGTCTGTTGGTATTGCCTTTATAAATGACCATTCTATCCGATTCATTGTTTGACGTTCTACCATTCAGTCTCTTGAGCAGCTTCACATTTTACGACTGTTGTTATGTTTGTCGACACACATTTCCACTCCTTCGCCTTCTTAGTCATGTCTTTTATCTTATCTTCTTTCACCTTCACTTTTCCTAAATCCGCTACATCCTCACTGCTAATCTCATTCAAGGATAACCTACTAGAATATTTAGTAGTCCTTGATCTCAATGTTTACATTTATCTCATTTTATTCAACACTTCCTTGTGGGCTGTTTGAATTCCTTTAAGATCAATTTGCTTTTCGCCGCCTTTATGATTACATCAATACACAATTCCTCCAGGTTGGTGACACTGATTGTCTCCTATTGGCTGCCTGTATGTTGCTTTTACTTTCTGCCTTGAAGCCAGTTCAGTCTGCTTTTCTCCATTGCCAAGCGTAGACCTTCATTCTCTCCTTGGGGGTTTCCCCGATGCTCATGGTCACTATGATGGGAGAGTGGTCAGATCTCAACTTCCCCTTGATATACCACTCCAGTTTGCTGGCCATACACGAATTTTCTGCGCTTAAATTTTACTCAGAATAGACCATATTTTATTTTATTCGTACAACCAGAGTAAAAAAAACATTTTTTATAACTTGCTAATTTGGGGATAGAAACATTTACACTATATATGTTAATTTTATAGTCTCGAATACTAAAATATTTAAGATATTTTTTTAGAAATTTCTGGGGACGTTCCCAGGATTTATCAATTGTTTTTGAGAAATTGGGGACGAAATGGAACCTTTCGGGAATTCAGTTGGTTACTTGGATGAGAACATGACCCAAACCCTGCACACGTACCTATATACTGCGCACACAAGCAATATTATTTAGTATAAGCCGGAATAAAACAACAGATATCCGTAGACCAATCGATTGTATCTTTGTTTAAATTTCATCAGGGTCTTACGATTTGAAATTTAGTATGCACGTATTTAAAAGCGATTGAGTATGTTTTCCTGACATTTTTTATAAAATATTTTGCAAACAACCTTGATTTCTGATTGGCTTAATAGTTACGTTAATATATTGACAACCACGTTTACATAATAAGATTCCCGCTGGTAGAAAAGGTTAATTAAAAAATATCAATTTTTAGATATCTTTATGTAGAATACCACAGACTCTCTAACTACAGTAAATACATATGTACAAATGCAATACACATAAACACACGCACACACGTTCAGACAGCTATATTGTCCCCGAAAACGCCGCCCTATATGCAGTAGTCTCAGCATTTCCTCATAATTGGTATAAGAAAATGAGAATAAATACCTCACAGAATGGCTTACAGGCAGAGTGAGCGAGAGAAAGAAAGAAAAGGAAAGAGTTAGGGGAACTTCTTGTTAGTTTGAATCATCAGCATACAATGTGTAGAGTTAGACGTGAAACAATCTTTGTAGAGGATTCTCTCAGCAGTTCAAAATTGTTCTTGTTGTTAATAAATAGGAAGCAGATTTTATATGTGACGCCTATAGAAGGGAGGGAGTGATGCCATGATTCTTGAAATCTTTCTACTGTGGAAATGAAGAAGTGCTCCTCGAGACTTGGTCTTCTCGACAGAACAACAAGGATGAGTAGGTATTCAGGGTTTAGCGGAGCAACATGCGCAGACGAAGAGTTGTATGTAATCTGATGTTGTCATCCGACGTCGCATGTTACTGTACACGGGTGTCAAGTCAGAACATCAGAAAGGAGGTGGAGGGAGGATCGTCTGAAGCTGGCGGAGGCAAGGTAAGACGTGATGATCGTCACGAATAGGATCAGCCGAAGAGATGGCGGCTGGCAGGAAAAGACGGAGCGGCACTTGGAGGTGTCCTCTTTGGGATCAAAATCGTAGCATTCACTCGGGCGTCTCCGGTAGCGAGGATTCTTGCTCTGTTCGCAGATGCCCGGACCCTCATCTGCAGCAATGAAACAACAACAAAACCATTTTAGTTTCGGTTTCAGTTGTGGGCAAATAAAACGTATACAGTATATAATAAGTGCGGATGCTATAAAACCTCGACAGTAGTGTAAATTTGGCATTTGGCATTTGGAATCCCTCACAAATGATTTCTAGTCAAGCACATTCCATTTTCAATCTCACTTTCTCAAAATGTGTTTAATTTTCTGTGCTAAACAATATTTCCCTGATCAAGGAGAGAATAAGATCGGATGTGTTGAGAACGGAGAGAAGCTCATTCATGATTAAGTAGTGACCAAAATGAGATGAGGTTGGAGGAGAGTGCCAAAGGAGGCGAGTTTGCGATGATATTTCTACAATGAAGTGACAATAATTCACATAATTATTAAAATATCGACATTGCTATGAAAAAACAAAGTGAAGAAAACCAAAAATATGTCGAAAGACAAAAAGGAATGCTGGAAGAAATCTAGCCAACATTTATTTATTACAACAATTGTTTCGAGAGACTTTTCCTCATCAGGCAGGAACAACTGAGATTTTCTTAAACCTTTTCCTAAAAATATCCGTTTGAAATTTATCTAATTCCTTTACATTTCTCTCTTATGGATGCCCCTTCTTTAATATGGCTAAGAAGCTGCTACAGAGGTCGCACGCTCGACTGCTTAAGATATTTTGATGGTGTTACAACAAAGCAGTTGGGTTCCTACTCCTCGATTAGGGATCCACCTCCTAAGAGTCTGATGGCTAAGGTGGTATAACAGTTTTTTTAGTCTGACTGATAAGCCGATCTGTGTTGGAGGCGGTTTACATAAAGGACTAGAGACATTTAAATCGTGCCTATCAAACAACGGCACTTCCTTCTAACTGAATGTATTTAATTGATGCTAAAAATTCTGATTTGGTTTTTTAATTGGATTTTTTCACCTGTCTTTAAAAATCAGTTTCTATCTTAGTTGTTTTAAAAGTATACTGAGAGATAAAATAACGACAGTCTGATCCAATCAACCCTCGAATTCAATTCTGGCTTCCTCTGTCAAAGCAGAGTGTGACAACACTTTCTATATAATATATATTTTTCAAACACAAAAGTACTTCATCAATATCAATACACCAGAACAGTCTATCCGGAAACACTAAAATGTTTAATTTCGTGATTCTGACAACATCTCAATTATGCAATAAATCGAAAACTTCATCCATATACATACAGTACATATGTCAAATATTGGAAAAGTATTTATTTTGTTAAAATTATAGTCTAGACACCATTATTACTACAGAAGTAAGGAAGAATAACTATTTTTTTAATTCCATCTCTAAACAAATTTCAAAACTTAATCGATGAACTATGTAGTAAACAAGAATGGAGAGATACAACATAGAACGATTATTGATTTAAATGAACAACTCTTTCTGGCTTGAGCTGCATGACAAGGTTTTTGGGAGAGCAATAACAACTCGAAAATGTTTTTCAATCGTTGGCTGTAAGCTCAGTAGTTTGTATTCCAATGCACGGTCAGATTAAATCATACAACACAAGTGAAACTACAATATTATTCCATAATAATCAACCTTAACCAATATAATAAAAGCGTGCAAGCATATAGACAGTACGCAACCAAATTACGATCCGTTTAATTCAAATTTCAAGTGAAGTGACAAGGAACAGACACAGTATATTATTATGACTGTTTTATTTGACAATTAATTCTTTCAATTTAAATTTGTTAACTGCTTATTCGTAGATATGAATTTGTATCGCAGCAAACAATGCGACATCTGAATAACGTGTCATAGGTCTGACAGATGCTTTAGCTGAATTATATTAATTACCCATTTTCATGTAATGATGACTAGCGAACGCATCATTTTTTATAATGGAGTGCAAAACAACTTAACAATATAAATTTGAGGCACGTTGAAGAAATTTTAATTTAATTAAAAAAATATCAACTTTCGCGAAAGTAATAATGGGAGTCGGAAAAATATTTGTCGAGATTGCCGCAATCCTTGGTGTTTTTAAATTTTTTAGATGCGTCCTAGCATCTCTATAGAGGGTCTGTATATATATATATTGTATGTCTGTACGCTTTTATTAAAAGTTTATTTTAGTTTGACGATAGAGATATAAGTTTTTTAGTTGCTTCAGCATGACGTGGCCTAATGGATATAAGGCGTCTGCTTCCTTTAAGTAAAAGATCAGAGATTTGAAATCCATTGTGAGTAAATTATCTATTTTCAGTTGGAGAGAAATTTGTAATTTTTTTCTTTCAACCGATAATCTACATACATATTGAAAATCGATGCGGAGATATTTTTAGTTTATATAATTAATTTATTTAAATGCGTCGTCGTTTATGTTTATGTTTTAAGCTGTGATTTCTGATAAAGTTCTGATCTTTCTTTTCACGTTATATTACACTACTCATAGTAGTAGTATAACTTAACAATGTTGAAAAATCTAATTTACCGTCGAATCCTAAGCATAGCCAAAAATTAATTAGTAAGATAGATATTTTGAGGAATTTACAATTAGTTTTATTTGAAATTTGGTAGGAAGAAGGAGGGGCCGAGGACGCATCCTTGGACTTACAGATCTTTGTTAAAACAATTATTATGTAAAACTGAGATGCATTGTGAATAGAATCACTGTAAAATGAATTGTAAAAAGCTGTCTCAATAGTTCTAAATCGGTCGTCATTTTTACAATTGCCATCTCTCCATTCTTGACTGTACTGTACTACCTACTTAGTTACAAATGAGTATGCGTGTGTGTACTACTTGTGGATAAATGTGATTGGAGGAAATAGCAGACAGACTTCTAATGTGGCCCAATCAAGGAATCATACAGAACATGTACGCCAGACGAATAATACACCGGACGCTACACGAGGGGGCATGATTCTTTGCAGCGAAGGGAAAAGAACATTCAGGAAAGCACGGTTGAATAGTCGACAAGTGTTGGCGCTAAACAGAGAACGGAAAACAGACCAAAGCAGATAGCCGGTAAAAGCTGAACACCGAGAAGCGGCAAAGTCAAACAACTTCGGTCTTTTTCTAGAATCACCAACATCTATAATATAAAGCGGTAGAATGCGGCACGTAAGATATACAGTACAGTCAGACATGCGTTTACGATTGAGAGGACTTTTTAAATCAGACAGAAAGGGGCCCAAATAATACAAATGTAATCGAATTCAGAACGTTACTTTTCCTAACAGCCATTTTGCTCTAACAGCAAAAACAAAACGGTTTTCAATAAATTTCTATCTATGTATACAGTATATATTTATTAAAAAAATCTCCTCCCTCCCAAGACACATGAACTCAACCAAAACGGAATCAGTAGAACACGTTTGTAACAAATTGTTCATTCAGTCAACGAGAGGATCGGAATAATTACGCCGGAAGGAGTTTACTTGGAGATAGGAATGAGAGTTTGGGACGAGCAAGGCACATTTATAGCATATATAGAGAAGCGACGGAACGAAGGGCTTGAATGTCCGGTCTATATAAGTAATGAAGAGGAAGAACGTCGAGTCAAATTACCCGCGTTCACAATCTGTGAACATTCAACATGTACTTTAAGTGAAGGGCATTCGACCGAATCAATCAGCAGTTGATACCACGCGATGAACGCCGAACATTATGCATAGCATATGCAAGTCAGTCTTGAAGCAACCGGCGGAGTCCAAAGGCTACTCTGATTTCACATTCAATAAGACAATGCGCCATGCCACCAAGCCCTCATTTTTTCACCAATATAGAATTTCCCGGTGCATTCTTGTGAGTACAATTAAACAACCTTAAAAAACATAACATACTGGTTCGTCATCGCAACCTTGTTGAGAGTATGCCTGTACGGCCAAAGAACTTCGTTGGTGTTGGAATTCCCGGTCAAGTGGACGACGCATCCGCGCGCCTCGACCTCCCTGGGAAGAGTGTAAAAATTGAAAGAGATAAAGAGGAAAGAAAGAAAGAGAGAAACCGTAGGAAGTCCCAGGGAATGCAGCACTTTGCCAGCCGAAGCAGGACACTCCCACCACGAGAAGACAGTTGAACGTCACCTTTCGCCATGCTATGGTGTATCCGAAAAGGAATGGCTTTTCGTAACACATTTTGCTTTACTCAAGTTGAATTACTATAAATGTGCTTCTCGCGTTTATTCAAGTAATCAGTCAACCTCCTTCATGACAATGCAGCCCTGTACCGTCACCACGAGGTGAGAGAAACTGCAAAGATGGGAGGCTGGGAATGCCTTCCTCACCCGGCCTACTCTCCCGAATTGTCACCTTTGCAACTTTTTCTTGTTTCTTCGTATCACAGACTGAGAGACTTCGAAGGGAGCGATCTAATGATGTCGATGCAATCAACACGGCGTATCGCCAGTGTCTCAGTGACCTGTCCAAGAGTGGGTAACAGGATGGAATCTACGGCCTGTAAATAGTTTTATGGACGATGCAAACTACATTTGGGAGGGATGATCCTCGAAGGTTAGATCAAGGAGAATCGCTCGTCTATTACTATAGGTTATGAAAAATTTGCCATTGAAGCCCTGCTCTATAATATGCATCAGTTTTCACAGTCTGTTCAGTCTCCAAACGTCAATAAATTTAATCCAAAAGTAAGGTTAAATTCTTTCTCTGGCTAGCGAATTGTATGCTGGTAGTAATCGAGGATACTATAGCATGACATGAACCCTTGTTATAGGCTGTCCACCCGCTTACTGAATATTGATATTTGTAAGTCAACCGAAACCACTGAGTCACTGAAGGTTACTAAGCAACCACTGCGGTTGACGACCTCTACTAAGTTTTACTGACTTTCAGTTGTGCATTCAGAGGGGGAGAGTGGATATACGAAAGGACCTTATACCGCTTTAAGAACCCTCTATTTTAAAATAATATATTTTTACCATTCTCGGGGCCCTTTCTGTATCCAAGAGGACCATTTTACTGGTCTTTTAACAGTTCTACATTATTATGGACATCTCTCCCCAAGAAGACCACACTTGCCGTTCTAGGGAGACTTTCTTTGTAAAATAGGATATTTTTACCGTTCTAAGGAACACTTTCCCTAACCAAGAAGTCCCTTTTACCGCTTTTAGAAGACTCTTATTATAAAATACGATACTTTTATCATTCTACTGGCCTCCAATGGACCCTTTTCACGTATATAAAGAGATTTCCTTATGTAAATAGGATCTTTTACCACTTTCCAAATGTCAACAGGCCCGGATTAATGACCGTACTTTATCGCGGACTTTGAGGGACCCAGACAAAGCAATGATGGAAAAACTGAAGGGGACTTCAAGAGTCATTTTTTCCAATTCAAACCTTTTTGTTATATTTTCATGACTATAGTTATTAAAAAATTTTGGCTCATTGTTAATTAGTTTCTTTTACACTTACTTACAATATAAATGAAAATGTCATATTTGACGCGTTACTATAGGGATAGCATCTGATAAAATGACATTTAATCAAAGTTTTAAGGTAGTGTGGTAAATCCTGGATCCGACCCTGAATTTGTATAAAATTCACTGCAACTTGGCTTGGGACTGAACAGACTGAAAACACCCGTAGACTGTAACTGCTCGTAGAGAGTTTATTATAGGGCACGTACCGGTAAGTATTTACACTGGGAACAAAGTAGTAGGCAGGAGTGTGATTTGCTGTGAATCAACAATGCGGGTGGGTGGGTGGATGAGGGCTAGAGAAGCCAGGGGTCGGAGCGGATATGGGAAAGCGATGACTGTGCGGCACCATAACGTAGAACTTACAGTACAGTACGTGTAGGCTGCATAGTACACAAATGCCTAACGCGGGAAATCGGGAAAAGTGGGGAGTGTGGGTGAGGTGGAGAGATCCGACTTACTTCGCACTGCATAATTGGCGATATCCAGCCCCACTGGAAGTTGGAGCGAGAAGATCAGTGAAACAGTTTTGGTGCAGATCAGATGCCTCTGCAGTTGAGCTACATAGTGTGTCCACGTGACGATTGACAACTTTTCCAAACTGGCGGACTCCACTGGCCTCACAGAAATCGAAACCACAGCGTAGACCCCACATTCTACCTGAACAGACTACTCTTTTCAACAAGCGATGTCATTGTTGCGTCAACCTAAAACCACCGTTTCTTACATACACAGTGCATCCGCCGAAAGCTGATGGCCTCGCTTCTGCTCTACCCTCTCTCCTTCTTCTCCAGTCGAACTCCGTCATCACCGTAAACCAGTTTGTTCCTCTCGTCAGTCAGCTGCTTCCTAGCCTGGCTACAAATCAGCCTCGTCGAGGAGACATCCCACGCCTTTTTGCCATAACAGGGCACCACCCGCTGCCGCTCTGTCCGCCCTTTCATTAACAATCAACCCACGCCAAACTGATTCTCACACGAGGCTCCCTATCCACTGCTTCCAAGCCGGATCTACTGTACGTTACCAGGTCTGGCAGCGCTGCTTTCAAAGGCACCATCTCTGCCTGGAATGACGAACAGTAGGCCTCGCCTGCATTTGGAGCCTATCCACCACCTGTAGCTCTTCCGATATCACTTAGGTCAAGATTGTGCTGAATTAGCGTATTCCTCTACTTCTATTTAATATTTTTTTAAAAATTCACACAAAAATAGGCAGATTTAATTAAATTAAAACAAAGAAACGGAACTACAGTCCTGAGTATGAATAAAATAAAATATTTTTTGGAACCAAGTCATTTTGTTCTGTAGGTAAGAACAGTGTTTTTAAGGACTGTGGTCGTAGTACGAAACGTGGGGTTTTATTTCCATTTGAATAAATTCTATCTACAGTGTTCACAAAAGTTAAGGGTCACGTAGAAATATACTGTAATACAAAAACTATTCTGTCAAAGATTGTGATTTTGTAACACATTATCCTCATAAAAATCAATAAAAATAATTTTATAGACCACAACAAAAGGTTATATCTAAAACTGAAAATCACACAGCCTGAATCAGCAGCGAGTGTGTCCTCTAATTTGCCAGTGCAGTCTTGATGGAGAAAGCTATTTCATTCCAGCTGGAACCGCATTCCAGCAGCTGAAGTCCCGCACTCCGCACCCGCAAGCTCATGCCCACACGTTGACAATAGGATTGGATCAGGACTGTTTGCTGGCCACACCATGCGGTCGACTTCTGCCTGCTGTATGACGGTATTGATTGTCCGCTCTAGAAGGATGGGGTTTGATGTTCTCATCCTGGAGTACAGAAGCGTGCCCAAACTGGTGCGATGCCCGGGATAACTAGAGGCTGCAGGATCTCCTGCAGATATCGTAATCGTTCACCTTTCAACATCTCATTAACGTGATACAGAGTTCTGTAATGCCTTTTGATCCAAAGAAATTTTTTCTTCTACAGCACGATCTTTGACAGAATAGCTTATATCTTTTTGTGAAGTCTGGATGTTTCTCCTTCATCGAGAAAATTCCTCTTTAAATAAGCAGAAAACATATCTAGCGCTGCTCGATCCTTCGTATAGGATACCACATCAGGTCTCCGAGAACAACTTGTATGAAAAAGCCTCGCCCCTCTCACCCCGCCCTACCTTTGATCGGATCTCTCCAAGGTGGTTTGAAAAGGGGGCCGTCTCGGGTCCGGCACCGGTCCAAATCGGTAGCAACCAGTAGGAGATTGGTGCCGGTGATCAGTTCAGCTCGGATCTTCATACCGCACTGCATTTCCGCTTCCCACGGAGTCATCCTGGAATCGTTCAGGTCGGGCAGGTAGTAGCGATAGCCCAACTTGATGCAGCTTTGATTCTGATTGGATGTGGTCGCGGTGGCCTCTTGACCGACAGCTGAAAGGAATAGCCGGTCGAATTACAATAAAACCAACTTCCTTAGAGAGAGAGAGAGAGAGAGAGAGAGAGAGAGATTGAGAGAGAAAGGAAAAGAGAGAGCGAGC
>JAUYWV010161033.1:0-18319 GCA_032274565.1 Nematoplana nigrocapitula
CGAAATACGCCTCTCTTGTGCGTGACAGATCCCAGAGATGAACACATTGTATTAATAAACTGGCTAATACCATATTATAATCTTAAGACATATGACAATGGTTCACGTGATATCCATTAAATTGAAGCTAACCCGCCTGATGTTGTCAAATGATACCAAATGATAGAATGTACACTGGGCAGAGAGATTAAAGCAGACGTCAAATGGATCCCTATAACACTCCAGGTTTATTTCATTTTGGAAATCCGACAGTAAAGACACAGGTACATAATATACTTGAAAGAAAAGCTAAAGCCAGACTATCGCTTTCAGTTTCACTTTAAAATGCAGATGCAGCTTAGGAACGACTAAACCATTTCGCAACTTAAACAAACCGATTAACTAAAGTCATCTGGACAACACATTCAAGGAGTGGTGTGGACGTTTCAAAATGGTTGAGAAATCGTTGTGCTGTTTCATATGAAGACGCATTCTTGCTAGTCAAATCAGAAGCAATAATAGCACTGGACGGATAATAACCTAAGGCGAACTCTTTTATGTGAAAAATGATGCTTACATTTTCTACAATATTCAAATAAACTGAAATTTGTTAATAGATAGTTACTCTGTACTAGACATGAATATACTGTAGTTAAAAGTAAAACCACGATGTTCTAATTAAACACTTGTTTGCTTAACCGTTTATTTTCAAATACATGCATTGTATGTTTGTTTATATTACAACTAAGAACTTCTTTCCCATTCTAAAAAAGATAATCAAATAAAAATTAGATACATAGAGGTCAATGTGTCCACCGTTGTGACCTATCCTGTTGTGTGCATTAGTGCAATGTATTAAAAATACAAAAGACTCATGAGGAGGAGATCAGTATATCCCAAAAAAGCTTAGATTATACATACAGTATATAGACGACGGCCTCGCTATTGCAGCTTAATCTGTAGAGAAGAAGAGATACACACATCTATCTATCGATCACAAAGTATTTGAAGAAAAGCGAACAGCCCAGTGGGGAATCAGACGGCGCCCCGCCGAATCATCTCCTGGAGCAACTGCATCATTCGCGGAGTTGTAGTCAGATTGGTTCTGGCGGCATCCAAGATCTCCTCGCCCAGACCAGCGTAGACGCAGGTGACCAGACGTTGGGTCGCTTCTCTCAGCTGGTTCGGGTTTCCGCCGGCCGAAGCGCTGCTGGTGGCGGCGCTGACCCCCAGCAGTCGCCAGAGTTCCGGCAAGACGTGGACGACAACGAGGCGAGGCTTGCGCGAACAGAGGCGTTCACAGACAGCGGTCAGCTTGGCCACCATCTCCGGCTTCACTCGTGGATTCCCGCCGGACACACTCTGGACAAAGGGCTGGACAAGCTGGGCAGAGTCTGCAAGCACGAGAAACACAACCATTCAATTTGTCTACGTATGTGGAGACCAGAGGCCTGTTTAATAAAACTTAGAAGTTAGGAGCTCCTAAATAGCTCTTATAAAAACACAGCTAAATAGAAGCTCGTAAAATTTATTGACTCGGATCCAGGGAGGGAGCTAAATTTAGTTGATAAATGAGAATGGTTCTCTAGTCAAACAAAATAGCGGCAATCGGTATCAGAACACTGGACCGTGCACACAGACGAGGATCTGTGCAATGCAGCACGTCTCATTTACCTATGAAACATTGGGCTCCCGTGCGAAATAAGAGATAACAATAGATCGTTCGAGGGTTTGATAATCAGATGCGCAAGGGGTAGAGAAAATATTGCCAGCTAGTGGGCCTGTTTGTTCACTTGCCCACACATTTAGGAAGAGGTCGGTCATGGTGCTTAAAATTTAGCAGTGAATATACAGCTAAATTTAGGAGCTCCTTAGTTAAGTCATCGACATTGACAAAAATGACGTCACGGACTAAATCGCGTGTCTTATTGGTTCTCTTTGGGTAATTTCGCGTGCGGTTTACTGCTAAATTTAGCCGCTTTTAAAACTAGCTGATAGTAAATTTAGAAGCTTGCAAATTGAAGAGCTGGTAGCAGTTTTATGAAACAAAACCTCTTTAGGAGTTGGTAAATTGCAGCTCCTATAGTTTCATGAAACAGTACGCGTATGTAAATAACGAAGAGCTAATGCAGTTTGTACCCTCCTGTCAGATTCACTTCATTTTTGGAACACGTCATTATGACGTTTAAAACAACTTCAACTAAAATTTGGTGTCAATCAGTGAAATACTTGCTGAGATATTTCCGATTTTGCTTTACACATTGTTTACGACATACAGTATTTTATCATTGATTATTTTATTTATTAAAATTGTATAAAAAGTATTTTCTTAAACTTTTAAATCAACTTTTAGTATCCCGTTTTCATTCCTCAACCATTATAATACGTGAAAATTAATTTACTATTTAAAATATGATAAAGCTTCCATTTTTATTTTCACCCTTAGTAGTATAGTACGGAGCAATGCTGAAATATTAATATTCTGACTCTTGGATTAAATTCTCACATCACGGGGTCGGGTGATCAACGACTAAACCGACTCGCCCACCAGACTCTTCTGGTGAGGAGGGTGGCTCCGCAATCCAGCGGGATTAAAAACAAGACCCGTCAAAGGGCGGAGGAGGTCCTCTGAGAGCCAACGCTTCGCGTTTTCGGGCAGCGACGAGCAATTGGCGAAGACATAGGCGTGAATGCTGATGTTGGCAATAGAATGGGGTCTATTAACCTTGGTACGATGAATGTGAAAGGAATTGAGATAGCAGGCATGATAAAAAGACGTAAGAAACAGGAAAGTGCCTAGTAGACTGAAGTGGGCTGGGCACGTCGTTCGAATGGAAGCAGGAAGAGCGCCGGAGACAGTATTAGAGTGGGAGCAGAATGGGAGATGTAGAAGGGGATGGCCTAGGCTAAGGACACCGTATGACGAAGGACTTGTGTACGATATGCGACTTTTTATATATGGACCTTTATATTTATGCAGTTTCATTTAAGTACATTCTATTGTGCATTGAATGGAAATAAAATAAGTTGCAAAAAGCACTGGGTTTATTATTTTAACCAAGGAATATGATCATTAAATTACTACTTCTAACAAAATACTGTAGTGCAATGTCTATAGAGAAGCATTCTTCCGCACACACTGACCCAAATGTCGCGTGAAAGCATCTAGCAGCGCGGAGGCAGCTCGGACAATCTCCTGATTGTTACTGGCCAAGTTTGGGGCGATGTGTTGGACGAGAAGATTCACCATCGGACCTATACTTCCACTCAACCTGGGCAAGAGTGGACTGAGCGCTTGGAGGGCAGCCAAATTGACTTTACTATTCGAATCCGAGAGACGAGGCACAAATTTGTCAAAAATCTGCAACAAGACGAGAGTAGTCTTTTTTTTAAAAGCCGCGCGCAATTTAAAAACTCCTATCTCCGCCAAAAAGTTTACCACACTACTGGCAGCTTCTATTACGACACATGCAAATGGCGGCGTGTCAGTTCTAGATATTAAAAGCAAATCTGATTTCTATGAGCCCCATTCAGTCGACTTCTTGTGGCGAGGGTGCCTGCTGTGGTAGGCAAACTGTACTGCATGACCTGAGATCTCCGGTTTCTCTCTCCCTCTCCTCTCTCTCTCGCAATTTTTCTGTCTCCCTTTCCCGCTCTCTCTCTCTCGTTTTTTCTCGCCCGTTCGCGCTCTCTCTCTATGGTGTCATCTCATTTCGCCTAGTCTCAAATCGCCTAGTCCTATTTCGCCTATTGCATAAATGTGGCATTTCGCCTAGTCTAAATAAAAATGTATTAAAAAGGTATATTTGGCATTCGCATAGTCTTAAAAAGGTGAAGCAAAATTGGATACAGTAGTAGTCATCATAAAAAAATATTTCTCTCTCTTCCTATCTTTTTTATTTTTCTCTCCGTACAATCTCTTTTTTTCTCTTTTTCTCTTTCACTCTCTCTCTCTCTCTTGCTTTCGGCGGGAGGTCGGGGCGGTGACGCAATTACAACATGAACCCACCGAACAGTCCGCTTGAGAGGGAGCTTCCCTCTTTTTCCAAATTCATCTCCTCTACCTTTCCATCTCCCTGCTTCTCTCGCCTCGCCATTACCTTCCTACTCTTAAAAAAGCGTTCATACAGTAATAACTCCGTTATCACCCGTGAGACCCCCTGAAATGTAGTTCCTTTTATTTGCACAACCCTCTTCCAACATAATTTCATGGTTACTGTCTCTTCCTAGACTCCCATATCCATCGCATAGACTCTACTTCCTCGCCTTCTTTTCTCTCCTGATGTAATCGAGGAGAAGGCCATCAGAATAAGTGAAAACATAATGGACCGACCTTGACCACATTTGGGGCAACTAATTCGGGCCTTGTCTCGACCAGCCTCGTCAGCAGTTCGATTCCCTCGAGTCGATCGCGCCAATCGGAGGCGGAGAATTTGGTGACCAGCTGGTGGACGACCGAGGTGCTCGAGTCCCCCTCGGAATTTCGCGTCGGCCGCCGGCTGGCTCTCTGGTATTGACCGGGGGGACCGGAATGGGACGGCGGAGGAGATGAGGTGGGCGGAGTCGGCATACTGGCGCTGAACTCTCCGCCGGTCAGACTAATGCCGGACGAGCTGTCCCGCGTGAGCGAGTTCGAACGGCGCAAGGACGCTGACGGAGTGGCCGAGGGCATCTCGCCCAAACCCTGAGCATCAGAAACACACAAATCGAAAATGCACATGTCGCTGCATTTTCCCGGTCGAGGTGACGCGAAAGAGGGGAGACAAACAAATAAAGAACACAAAGGGAGAGAGGAGAACGACATAGAGAGTGACGAGGGAGAGAAAAAGAATAAGAGGCAGTAGGAGATTCCAGGGAACGCGGCACTTTGTCTGCCGGCGCAAGATACCACCGCCGACAAAATGCAGACAAAATTAATCCCCTGACTATTAATTTTGAAAGAACTATGACATAATATACTGTATTTGCAATTTCATACACGGACATTAAAGCTATTTCTATTTCGTTTTCCTACCTAATCCACGAATTTGGAATTTGGAATAGATTGTGGACAATCGACTGCCATCCGCCGCCTCCTGCAGAGAAAGTTATGTGCGCCTGTATGTGTTTGTTCGCCTGACCAGGGGAAATTTCAATGCGCATATATGCAGGAAAATCATTGCATCATGAAACTAAATTATGTAGTGGCTTTCCGATTAAACATATTGTCCATTTGTCATTTGTGAGAAATCTGTATATACATACAGTAAATTGGTGCCCTTGTCATTGTGCGATTATGTAAATGGCAGCAAACAGGAACGAGCTCAGAGGGGCCAAAGCAATATTGGATAATTGGTTAAATGTACAGTAAATAGATAGGCCGACAAAGAACGCCTATCTCGATTGGAAGCGACATGCGCCGCGGAGAAAACTGAAAGAGCAAGCTATGTACAGATAGGAAGAAAGGTGGATTAATGAAATTCGGGTCATCAAAGGACCACAGGCTGTCCTATTAGGTCTACGAGTCTAATCGGAATAGGAAATATTGAAAAGAAGAAAAACAAGAATAACCCACAAAGGACACGAATGAAAGGGCATAAAGCATGGGAAGGATGATATGCAATTTGAACCGAAAAGGATCTGCTGAAGGTTTTCAAATTGGCTTTTAAAGAAACAAAAATGAAAGGTGCTCTCTAAAACAAATACAATAAACGCACGGATTTCGAACAAACCTTCGTTCGCAGATTGTCTATGATATCTTTCAAATTCCGCCACGAACTGGCAGATATGTTTTTCGAGCACATCTTTTCAAAATCCTGATGACTCATCAGACCGTTGAATATCTTCCGTCCATAATATCTGAAATTGGCAATTCATATAAGAATTGACACAGACGGTTTTTGCACGTTTTGTGCAGAGGTCTCTCTGCGGAGATTGTTCTAGTGCACTGACCTGGTCTCCGGATTTCCATCGAGGGTGAACTGGCAGGCAGTTTGCAGAATTTTATCGGTGGTCTCTTTGATACCCGAGAGAACACGACCCGGACCCATCACCTCGCACACCATACAGAGGTAGACCGCGCACATTTTGCGAACCGCTGTGTTCTTATGACTGAACATTAAGGAGACAGAAAGAGAGAGACAAGTACTGAGGAGGGGCATGTGTGGGAGGATTTCGTACTACTGCCATGAATTAGCATCATTCCAATGTAGCAGTTGTGCGTGCCCAGTTCCCTTCAAATCTCATTCACACACCCTAAACTCTGACATTCTAGATCTCCCTGGAATTTGGTTGTTCTTAGAAAATAACCAAAGTGAAAGACGTTTTTCTATTCATGGTTCAGGCCTTTTGGTGCACTTTATGCCGCTATTGTCTGCACAATTTTCAGTAATTTCTCTTCAGCATCGGCCCAGGAAGCAGTGTCATACGCGTAACCTTATAGTTAAACTCAACTTTGTTTGCAGTTCACAGAGTACACAGACCATGCAAGACTGGATCGCCGAATGGAAAGAGTAACGAAGTAAAATATGAGAATTATTTTATCTTTTCCTGCTTTCAGATATTTATCTGTGCCAGCTGAAGTGAAACACATCAAATGAACGATTTTGGCATACGATAGAATTAAACCAAACCAGATAAACCAATAAGCAAGGGGTAAAATAAAGTACGGAAAAGTACAACTCTTCGATTGCTCAACAGGGTTCGTACGTTTTCTCAGGAACATGTTCTCTAATTTTCCCCTGAATTAGATTTTGTCCAGATAATATCAAAAGGTCCAATTTTATAACAAGCATATACAGTGTATATATGAGCATGTGGTATATATAGGGAAGTATCTTATTGCCATCTAAAAATAAATTCTGAAACAATACCGGTTACGTATAGACATACATCTCTTCTACTTTACAGTAAATATACAAAAACCAAACATTAATTTAAAAAATAATGTGCAAATCACTGATAACAAGTGCTATATTGTTTGAAGTACTACATATTGTAATAATAAATAATGAGATACCTTTGTAAAATGGCAAAGTTCTAAATTTCACAAAATTATCCCTGAAAAAGAGGCTTCTGTACGTCTTGTAATGCGGCATCACAAAATTGATTGAGATCTTTCTGCTTCACACGACGAGCCTTTTCTCTTAATAAATTTGATTTTATATAAAGCTCCCTGAAATTTCCTGTCTTCTCTGCCTCTACACACATCTCGTCAGCAGAACTTTATTTTTACCACAATATATGAAATTCACTGGTTTTTCCATTGATGCGTGCACACCCTGTCTCACGGAAGTATTGACAAGTGCAAGACTTCTATAATATGACAATCTGGACCATCGGAGGCAGAATCCAGAACACACAAAAATACTAATTATGCTTTTAAAGTGTTTCTTTCGATCTCGTATTTTTGATTCTACAACTTTTAAATAATCTGCATCTTCTGCTTAGCAATGAAAACTTTTATTTGACATATTTTCTTTAATTAATCATGGTAAATATAACAGTCGCCACCACCCATATCGGAAAACGTTCCTATTGTCGGAGTGTAGGTTTCGTAGAAGATGAAAAGTGAGTACATCAAAAGGTCGCCTATAATGTGCATATTTAATTGCTGCTCACCCACCTTCCACCGCCCTGAATCAGAGCAACCACAGCCCTCTGCGGAGTGACATTCTCCACCATGGTAGTCAGGGCCATTTCGACGTCCTCCCGAATGAAGCCGCTAGTCTCGCCCGCCTTGTGGAGGAGCACCTGAACCGTCAGGTTCAAATCTGGGTCCATGCCACGCTGGAGACCTCGGAAAAGTTTGCTCAAAGTTTGAATAGCCAATCGGGAGACCTGAATGAAAATTCAATACTACGTCTGCAAGCAGTTATTTGGCGCCTTCGGCTTGAAACATTTTAGTATATTGTAGGTCAAAATGGACAAGTTGTTAAGCTTGTCATCGTGCAGAATAGGTAGAGCGCAGTACATTCTTGGTACAGTGTCTTACCGAATAAATCTTTGAAGTTAGATTCAACCTTCCAGTCAAAAGTGTAACTATTTAACAAAACAATTATCCCATTTCTCCTTGTAAGCAGGATTACAAGTTTCTGGGTTCATACCAAAGAGGTTGGAATAAGTATACTAGAGTAGACACGTCCATTTAAAGATAAAGGATTTTCGTGTAATTTGATTTTTTCAGCCAATCAGACGCGACGATTTTTTGTTTAAAAAATAGCAGTAGAATTTGGTAGGCATGTAGGTTAGTGATTAATTTTCTATAGAACACATTCTCGTTTTATTTTGTTCGTCGGTACAGTTTATAGCAGCTAGTTACCATTTTGCAAAAAAAATAACCGAAAATAAATATTAGCCCTTCAGCTAATTTTGCCTACCAAACACCCCCAAACCAAAATTATATGTTTTGGCGCGCGTGTCTACTCTAGTTGATGTATTCAAACCAATTTGGTTTATACCTTATATCGTTGTACAACAATTATCGAACATGCCGGATTTACACTATAGACATAATTAGTCCAACCGTACTGATAAAGTAATCTATAAATAACTACTGTGTTAGCTACAATAAAAAGATTAGATATTGAATGAAATAGCAAATGTTACATGGCGGATTGCTTATTTTGAAAGTCATCATATTTATTGTTATGCTTTTCAGAATTGCGGGTCTCTCTTCCATCCCTAGCCTCTACGGTAATCCGGCAGTCTGTAAACGGTTGGCAAGTCGGATTGCCTACAAACAACCACCTACTTGTGAACGCAGATTGGTGCACTCCTGCACAATGGACAGGGTGATCTGGTGCATTTCCGGTGCCTTGCCGAGGAGCAGATCGGCATGGTGCTCCACCAGTCGGCAAACCAGACAGAGGCCTTCCATCTTGTCCTGCCAGCTGGCGCTAGAGAGGCTGGACAGAGCATCAGTCACAGCCTTCGAGGGGCGCTGGATCTTGCCCGCCTCTGCTACCAGCATACCGGTTGGACTCAGTCCGCCCCCAGACTCCGGGCTGTCGCCGCTCGATTTGGCCAACGCAGGATTGGAGGTGCTGCCAGGACACACAGAAACCAATGCATGAATGCTGGCAGAAGTTTGTCGATCAAACGGCGTCACATTCAGCTATTCTAGTTAAAGTGCAGCAATATTCGACAGTATATTTACCAATTGCGATTTACAATACAAGGACCGCTAAGTCCAAAGATACATCCTCCTCCACTTCTTCCCTTATGCCTCCCAACAAGCTTATAGAGAAGCGAGGATGCTTGAATGCCTGGCTGCTTATTTTATTTTCAGCACTGATACACGCTATACTTCTATGAGTAGTGTAATATTGAAAGCTTAAGAACGCAAACACGTAATAAAAAAGAAATATTTCTAAAATCTATTTTCAAGACTTATATTATCGCTTGAAAGAAAAAAGATAAAAAATTGATGCCCATCTCAAAATAGACAATTTACTCACGGCGGTTCGCGACCGCTATAATTTGCTATATTATAGTTGCCTCATCCATTAGGCTCTGTTTTCAGTGGAAAACAGAAATTCAACCAATATAAAAAGGTCATGAGGTCGTTCGGTTAAACGGGTCGCGGCAGTTTCATTTATGTTCCTTGGGACAATGATGCTTGTTACTTTTTTTTCTAAAAATCAGCAAAAGTCGGTTTGCTTGTGTTCGTTTATTCATGTTCCATTTTCAAATTAGCACAGTAGTGCAAGTGAATTACCGTCATTTTGTGCATAGCTTTAATTTCTAGAAAAATGAATGCCATTTACAGATTCCAAAGAAAGCTTATTTGGCGCATATTATGAATAAAGCACAACGCGCTCAAGTTGAGTATCAGTTGTTTTGCAACGTATTTTTGGCGTACGTTCAACGGAAGTGTCCGTTAGTGAAGCGCCGTAGTCTTGCTTGCGTAATCTTGCTTGCAGAGTGAGTGAAAAAATCAATAGATCATCTTGGCCGAGTGTGCAACTTTAAGACAGCTAGCCAGGCTGTGTGTGAGTGAGTGAATCAAGTCCCGCTGGCTCTCTCTCTGTGTCTCTCTGTCAGCAATCTGATCAATCAGACAACGTGTTCTAACGGGACAAGACCTACCCAACAACCCATGAATCACGTAGCTTGCTTAATAATATAGATATGGTTGTCTACTTCGCTATGCCCATTCGCCCAAGGAACACGCTTAGTATTAGGCACTATTACGTCACTAAATCTGCAGTTCGAGTGAAGCAATCACGGCGGGTTAGTACTCTCACTAAATGTTTACCTTTTCACCATCAACCTGTTTGTGCCCTTGGACAACGGAGATCCTCGTGGCGGCGCCTGGGGTGGTTTGACAGCTTTGCTTGAACGACTACTATCGCTACCGTTGCATACCATTTGGCCTTTGACTAGACACAGAAAAACACCAAAAATCAAATCAAATAAACAATAGCATTTTGTTATGAGACCTAGAAAGCGAAAAAATGAATGAAGTTAGAAGAGAAAATGAAAAGAGGCTAGGGCATTCATTACAAAAGAATTCAAGGATCCTAACCCGGCCCACGGCGGGCTTATCCCGACAGGCTGATACGTTGATTCCGCGACTTAGAAGCCGGCATTGTCAGCTGATGGCGTCGTCGTATCGGACCTGTTTCTACCTCGGAATGCCTCCACTATGCCCCCACTGTGGAGAGAATGAGCATAACCTTGGTGCATTGGCTCCAGGTGTGTCCTACTCCTCTGGGTCGGGGTCCCACCTCTGTCAATCCTGACGGAGGACCCCATGGATGTGGTCTCGGTTCTTTGGAGGGGGTACCGCCTGACATCCATCGTCATCATCATTGTTGTTGTGGCGACCCAACCACACAGCCCGGAGAGGTGTGATGTGTTGTCCGGATGTGTTTTGCATAGTGTGCAGCGAGGTGAGGTGTGTGTGAGATTTAGTTTGTAGAGATACTGTAGAAGAGAGGGGACTCATTGTATTTGAGTTGTGAAAGGTTTCAACGAATGTATCTTGGAAGGGATTGTACTGCTTTGCTGACGGTGCAGGAGACTGGTTGAGTATGTTGTTATTTGAGCGTTGTTTGAGACAGTTGTTGAATTTGCTTGTGTGGATGCATCCCATATTTAATTTGATCGTTTCGCGTGCTCTTACTGCAGGCGGGGGTGTTGGTATGTTTGTGATTTATATTGTTGATTGTGGAAGATGGTGTTTTGGAGTCTGTCTGGTTTTAGTTCTAGTGTGAGATGCTGTAGTAAATATGACAATCTGAAAACCACAATGGGTAGTACTATATACAGAAAGAGTTAATAAATTACCGAAGAAAACCGCAAAAAAGGACTAAGACTTGGATCAGTCTTACCGTCGTTGCTGTTGGAGATTTCTTTGTCTTCCAAAGCAGCCGGAGTGCTATTCCGTCTAAATCGGTCGGTATCATCGTGCGTCGGGGACGTTACTTCCTGTTTGCCAGTCGTTCTGTTCTCCTAAAGTCGCCAACAGATTAACATCAGTGAAAATGTTCCTCCGCTAAAACATCTAAATTAATATTTCGTGCGAAGGAGGTGAAATAACATTAAAAAAATTTAATTCATCGTATACATGAATTCATTTGCCGAAATAATTTAAATTTAAATTTAAAATTACATCAACCTGTTAATTTGCTCCAATATGTTACAGTATATATCTCGCAATAAGTGTCATCTCCCCAAAATGAGTCAAATCCTCAAGGCAGACTGATTTAGAAATATGAGCAAGATTGTTTAAAAATAAATCACTGGTACTTTTCTGGAAAGTAATCTGTTAAGATAAATTATGTCAAAATACTTCCTATATAACAGTGTTTCTAAATGCAAAAACTAAGTTATATCCACAAAAAAGTTATTATGTTTTTAATTTTTGTGAATAATTGATTTTAGCGAAAAATTCCAAATTTTAGAAACGAATCTATTGTAGAGTATTAGTGCAATAGAAACTCTTTACCATAGTTTGACTAAAAATAAAATATCAAACATATATTACAACCCAGAAAAACGTTATAAAAAATTTAAAATGACAAATTCTAGTTCTTGGTTTTTACAGTAGTTTTTTCTGGTCCACCACTGACCATATAGTGCCTATGTAATTCACAAAGTAAACAAGATGGAGGACTAAAATTTCAGATTTTCTCTAGAAACAAAAAATAAAAAGTCAGAGAGATGTGCCACCAACTTATAAATAAAAAGTCCTACTGGAATGACCACCCTACAACCATTTTCAACAGTACAACCTTGACATGTTCTATTTTTCTTCTTGAGTTATAATTAATCAATGATGCTGTAACTGTTCCATACACATTAATTCATCGCTATGATAATAATTCACATCAATCTCACGGAAGATTATCGTAGGCTGAAAACATTGTATAGATAATATCATATGACGAGTACGCTAAAAAAGAATATGTAGCCAACGTTGGCTCTAATAAGGAAGTCAAGAGTGTCCCTTAGAAATTTTAGTCAAATAAAATATACATTTATGAGTTAATGCGACTTTCTAACTCAGAATTTCTTGCGCTACTGCGATACGGATCATCAAGTAATGCCAATTATCAGCTGGGTATCCGACGACAGTTGTCTCTGACAACGCCGAGCCCGAGAGAAGACATACCTGTTGTTTCAAATCCGGTTGACCGGGGGTTTTCTCCAGTCCGATTCCCACAATTCCGGACGGCAGGAAATCCCTCGACTCCGTCGTACGGGAGTTGCTCCGTCGCTGAGTGTAGCCTCTCGATTCGGAATTGCCCGATTCATCCAAGCGACTATTGTCAAACAAACCTGTAGAGGAGACGGGAAATTAACTGGGTTAGCCGGAGGAGCCGGTGCTGCTGATCCGTGCAACCCACATTGATACGCCATGGCTATCGATCAGATGAAGGGGAAACCAGAGGACGCGGGATGAATGCTGCGTGTGACACAGATGAATTAGCACACAGAAAAACCCTCTTGGTTTGTTTAGCTCTGCACCAGTTAAACGAATGGATGATATACGCCGCTTCAATAAAACACAATTAATTATTCATGTGGCGGAGGTTCTCTCCATTTAATGAAAACAATAAGTGTGATTTCAGATTTCAAATTGTACCGTACCTATGAAACATTTATCTAGCGTGTATAATTTTCACTGACAAAAAATTTCCTCAATATGACAAACGGCGTGCTGTCTTGGTCGACACACCATTTCATGCACCAATTCTTCTCCTTCAAACCGCGCATTTCTCCGTTCTTGGAAATATTGACGGGATCTCATAGGTGATCCCCTCCAGTTCCGCCGTTTTTCTTGGTTCGCTGAGTGCCGTTGTATGTATGTAGTATGTCCCCATATCCGGGCTTTCGCGCTGTCCCATCTTGGGCATAGGCACAGACAGTAGGTCCTTCACATCGTATAAAACGGCTCTTCTGTCTTTGCTGATCGCCAAAGACCTCTCGTCAACGGTGACTGGTGCATCTAATTTATTGTTGTTGTGGATTAGATGGATTGGATACGAGGGCCCCGCCACAGATTCCACCGTCAGAACCGACAGAGGCGGGGGCCCCGCCCCAAACGCGCCCAGTCGCGCACCTATAGATGAGCAGGGCACATTAGGAGCCAGTTCTCCAGGGTCTGCGAATCCTCTCCACAGTGGGGACAAAGTGGATTTGTCTCAGGCTCCAAACGGATTCGATATGTTGCTAGCAGTTCACAGTGCCCGCTTCTAAGACGCACAATCAGCGCCTCAGCCTGGCGAACTGAGTAGACGCCCTGCTGCCGGATTGACACTACAGTCGGTTCGCTAGTAATGCCCGCACACTACCTTGAGCCCACCCATAATATGTATAGATGTCCCCGGAAACGGATAGTATCGAACGCGTCCTCCAAACGGAGGCCTCAGTGTCACTGCCTTACCTACGGTATGTGGGCTAAAAGATTGCTAATGACGGCGAGACAGATACAGAATTCAAATCTATTGGTACAAAGCAAGGAAATTCCATGTGTGCATAACCGGATTGTATTTGCATTTTGTGCATTTATTACATGTTTCATAACTCCTCGTTCGCCACGCGGTCTACCCATACGATTATTATTATTTCTCGCAGGAAGTCCTGGTGAAAACAATATAATTTTTTACCAGCCTTTACTTGAAGCCTCATATATCCCAACTTTCCCATAACGTCTGAGAGGTTTTGCACAGTCACACTTCAAATTTCCTAGGCAATTCTATTCCTAATCACGATAGAACTTGATCAATCACACTTTATCACACCTCTTCGCTGCCACTTTAACTCTTACGCCTAGTACACCGTTAGTACACATCACTCTGCACCGTTTTCACTAAGGGACACGAATTTATTGTTGTTGTTATTCCTGTCCTACTCAGTTTGAAGTGGCGTCACCCAGAACTCCTATTGACGTCAGGAATCGAATGGTCTTTTTCTCGTCATCAAAGTCTTCCTCCATCATCTCTGGCCCGAAAATCCATCTACGTTTCATCTCCCACCTTGGGCACCTTAGTAGCACATGTGCAGCGCTCTCCGCTTCCTCTCAGCAACTATCATGCTTTGCTCCCGCACATGTTTCCTCTTGACAGCCATCACAACCCTCTATTATCTCCAGTCCTATCTCAAAGAAGGTTTAAATACTCCATGGCAATGTAACATGTCAGACTGCTATCATAACAGCGCTCAGGACGACCAAAGAGCACCTGGAAAACATCATTTAATATTGCCTATTTGTCCCCTATCTTCTTCCACCTCTCCTGTCTTGCCTCCGAACCATTTTTTCGACATTTCATCCGCTTCCTCATTTCCATATATTCCACAAACCCATTAGAATTCCACTCTCCCGTTTTCCTTTCCTGTCTCATCTTTGCTCAGGCGTTCTCTTCCAATTTTCTGGATTGCCGCCTTCGAGTCCAGGTGCAGCCTTTCTCCTTCACTAACTCCAGCGCTCTCTCTCCACTCCTCGCATTTCCACTCTTGTGCTCGAGCAACAGCTGTCTGCCGCCACCGCCTCCGTTCTCTTCTCTACCCCTTCAATCACAACAATCCCTCCACTTCCATCTCTCAGTCCCTATTTAGCCGACCTGTCAGTAAAATAGATGTCAAATAATCAAATATGAACGCCAAACTGGAGTCAAAAGCCTCTTTCTTCGGTTCTTCACATCCCAAAGATTGATGTTAGTTAGAATAGTCAGAGTATACTGTATATGAAAAAGGAGGAGAGAGAGAGAGAGAGACAGCTTCCCCAGACAAATTCAACTGTCTTACTCTTTCCCACAATGTTGAATTTATCGTTGTTCAGGGAGATAACACGTGGCATTTCCCAGTTGGCGACCAGCTGTCCACCACTCATTGGTTCCCCTGTAGACTGCAGACCATCGTCACATCCTGACAAGTTGGAAATGTCCCCGAACCGAACACCGCCAGCCAAATTTAGCGGAGACAGGGGTGCACTTCCTGGAAAGAGATGACAATTATAGCAGAACGAGATAAGTGCGGTGGTCCAATGAAAGCCAAATTAAATACAATGAAGCCTCGTTAATCCGGACACTTTGGTTCATCGGAGAAATTCTGGAATAATTAATCCACATTTATCTGGAAAATGAATATCATTTATATCATTCATATACAGTACTACTGGCGGGCCAAGTCAACATCTTCATTTGTAAGGAAGATATCCGAGAGCACTTGCAACTTCCATTCAGTCTATTAAAATCTATCACCACAAACGACATCTCCCACAGCGAATCCAGCAAGTTCCTATTTGCCTCATCATCAGAGGTGGACTGCACAAAGTAGGGGATCAGCAGCTAGACATGCTGCCACTATTCATTTTTTCAACATGAATCCTGGCAGCAAGATCTTCAAGCGTATTTCAATAAACACTGTGATCGCGACTGGTTCCCCGTCCGGATAAATGAATCAGATCTTTTAGCAAACTGGAGCGTTTGTTCCAGATTCTAATATCTGGATCCGGATTAAATAGGCTTTCCTGTAGATGTGTTGGGTATAGTTAGTCTGAAAAATACTTCCGTTTTAGTTGTTGTTGTTGTTGTTGATATACCGTTGGCGGCCCAAATCGGGTCGCCCCACGGTTCTACTCACAGAAGAAAGAAGGAAGAGTTAAGGTTCGGGAAGAAGAATAGAGAGAGAAGAGGAAGGGGCGGAGGAGAGAGAGGAAGTTAGTCCATTAATACCGTATAGTTTTTAGTCCGTTTGTAGTAAATAAACAACTCAATTTTCAAATAAAAATTTACGGTTTTCGAATGTTTAAAAGAAACAAAATGATAATTCTTCTCTCCTGCTCTCAGTCCTAGGCGAGATGAGGAGTGCGGGAAAGGTTTAATGAGATACCAAGCCTGTCGACTTCGACGGCACGAAATTTTAATGTCAGTAATGTGAGAAGAAAGCTTTCACTAATAAACTGTGTGAAATCGTTGATCTTAAATACTCGAAGGTTAACGACTGTTTGACAGAAGGCCGAGTCGAGCTTCACATAAAATAATTATTTGTATACTATAAGAAGTGCGCTTTTATCATAATTTGACGATGTTTTCCTAAAACCATGCACCTATTTACTGATCTACTTACTCCCATCACTCATTGAGCCAAAAATGTCCATTTGCTAGTTTATGTTATGCCTTTACGGAAAAACTAACGTTACATTGTAAACATTTCTAACGGGACTGAAAATAATAAATAAAGCTTAACAGTATAGTTATAGTGTGTATAACTTAAACACTTATTTTGTACATTTTATCTTACTTCATCCTATAAGGATTTATTCACATTTTGCAAAGCTTAATTAAAAGTCAAACTAATGAAAAATAAAGAATTAACCGGAATTAGCGTGTTACAACTAAACCTAGCTAATTCGTTAGTCCATAACCAAACAGCACACTAACCTCTGATAAGTTTGCGATGCTCCACCATCTTGGGAGGCGTTGCTTCGGAGGTGACGCCGACCGCCGCCCTTGGCAACGGGGTTGGCATGGGCAAATCGCGGCGAAGCATCTCCACTGACGAGGTCGGGGAAGGCTCGCACAGCCAGGAGGTGACCAATTCCTTCCCACTGGTCACAGCCTCGAACGGCGGTGTCCCCTTCCTACTGCCGCCCCTCTCGTAGGGCTCTGCGCCACTCGTGTCGTCCCCATACGCGCGACCAATCACCACGCCACCTTTGAATACTGGACTCGAACAGGAGGCTACTATGTACGAACTGGTGGCAGCGGCGGTAGTGGCGATGGCAGCGGACTCCGTTTTCGATCGTCGGCCCGAGGGTTTTCTGGTAGAATATACGTGCAGTGAGAAAAATATAATTCCGCACCAGATTTAAAGCACGTTTTCACTTACACAAATTCGGGATGAGACTACATAACAACTTGGGCAATAAAGTATAGCTGAGGTCTCGATATTACGGGGTCATTGTTTAATTTCCGAAAGGTTTCGGTTCTCAGGAGATTTATATATCGCGACAGTCCACATTCAGGTGAACTGTTGTTTTTGCAACGAATGGTCGAATTTATTAAAACAAAACATACAGTAGAATTTAACCGGTTGTTTAAATTAGATCGTCAAAAAAGCTAATAACCCTAAAATAGACTTAATGGGTAAAACATTAATAAATGTTATCTCCCGTAATTTCAACCAAAAATAAAACTTAAAAGTCGAGAGGCTTCGTGGATTTCTACTTTATAAAAAAATGATAAGTTCATTACTCAAAGTCATTAATGAAATATATTAGATACATTTATTACCAATTAAAATAATTCGGCTATAAAATGGCATATATTTCTACGATATATAGTTTGTAGTACGGTGAGACGTTTAACGGCGAAATATAACTCTATGTTATCTTACATTTCTCCTCTGGTTTCAGCAGCATTTTCGAACACCTTCAATGCCTTTTTCTTCGAAGCTGAACTTCTTATACTTGCCAGTGATCTGATCATCTGAAATGAATAAAAACGCATTAGGTGGTCTATATCGAAATGGAACTGCTTATTTGGTTAATTGGATGACTGTGGTATAAGATTAAACCATTATTGATGCCGATAAACAAGTTCCCGGATACAGATTCCAACAACAAATGGCGCCGAGCTATTGTGAATCGTTTTCGAAAAAATGTTTGCTGGTCTGCTTTGCTAATGAGGCCTACATAGGCCTAAGCATTTCAGTACTAAGTAAATATGTTTTTACTATTTTATAGAAACGTTCGCGTAAATAATTTTATTCAACAGTCAATAGAACGAATGGGCGGTCCTGCACGGAAACACCTGTCAGTATACCTCCATTAAAGTTCTCTCGGACTCTCTTTCTTCCCTCGCACTGCTCAAATCGGGGCCGTCCCTCCTTCTCTCTTCTAACATCCATT